>JBBMJZ010000081.1:11611254-11630076 GCA_037833815.1 Zingiber zerumbet | reverse complement strand
CTCACATTCATCTTTCTCTCACATCTATTTTTTTCTCTTATTTTCTTTTAAGGGTAAAAAAGGAAATTTTAATTTATTCCGATAGAAAATATGCAACTAACCAAGCATTGCTTTTAAGAGTGATATCCATGCTCATACCCATTCCCATTCCACACTACAATGATTCTCATTCCGATTCCTATTCCTAGGAAATAACCAAACGCCCCCTAGATTACAAAACTTCACTACCTTTTGTAATCGAGATTACATTATATTACTAGTTTAAAGTTAAATCAAATAAAATAATCAACTTTTTAATGTAATCATAATTGTATTACAAGACAGATTACACCCTACTAAACATAACCTAAGTATTATCTTGACAGTAGAATTTTTTATCAACACAGTGGTACCGTATCTTTAAAAAATCTTTTAGAGGAGTTTTTGATAAAGGGCAGTTCCGCTGATATATCGATTCCATATTTTGTTTTTGATAGACTTGGATTGTTCCCTAAGTTGAAAAAAAATTCTAAAACTTAAAATGGAAAATTTAATAGGCCTTTGACGGCAACGAACTACGAAGGTCGAAGACAACTTCATTAACTTATAGTATAATATCTAATATAAAAAATACTATATAATTCAGCTGAAAAAATAATCATCAAAATTTTTATCCTAAAATATATCGCAAAATGATTCCACCTATAAATTTAAAATTTTTAACCTTCGGTATATATATTAATTAATAGAGGAAGGCTTTTGATGGGCTTTAGGTTTTTTATATAGTTAAAAAGTACTCTAACTTTCAAAAATATCAGAACAACACCCTTACTTTTTCATCTAAAAAATATTAATAATTTTAACCAAAACTACTCTAATAAAAAAATAATATTGCTCCTACTTAATTATTATTATTACCCATAAAAAACTATTTTAGTAAAATATTTTTTAAACTTAGTTTAAATTATTCTGATTAAATTAAATTAAATATTATTATAGTACTTTTGTTTAAAATTATTATAATAATACTAATAAAAATATTTCATAATTTTTAAAAACGATTAAATATTTTAATATATTTTAAAAAATAGAATGCTGTTTTAAAAAAAAAAAAAAGAGAGAGAGAGAGAAAACTATGTCTGAATTTATATTATTTAAATTGTGAAAATTTTGATTATATTAAAGGCTTCCTTAGGACGGACTCACATTTTTGAAAACAAATAAATTAAGGAGAGTATTTGTCCTAGCACAATAATCAAAATTTGGAGTTGTTTTGATATATGGGATTGATTTAATATAGGCATTAAATAATATTTTTATTCAAATAAAAATTAGAAAAGGTGTTCTAATCATTAATTAAAAATTTAAAAGTATTCTTAAAAATTATTAAATATTAAAGGTATTTTTAAATAGACTTCGGCTAGCAAACTTTGACTGGCATGGTAGCTGCTGTTTTTCATTTAAATACTTCCTTAATATTTAATATTAAGATTCACCAGTAAAAATCAGAATTCAAACCCCAAATCTGCCCAAATACCAGTTTTGAATATTTTATAACAAATTGGAAAACATTTCTTTTAAAAAAAGAAAAATTTATTTTCTGAGTATTAAATAATTTTCATGGAGAAAAATACAGAAGGAAATACAAATAATTGAATTTTGAAATAAAAAATTCATTTAATTTGAGAAATTAGCCTTTAAAAAAATGATCTGAAGGCTTTTAAATTGTATGTGAAATACATGAAAATTTAGGGGGGGAAATGAAATTTTCTCGAAATGAATCTTGAATAGGCTTCTTCGTCACACAGCACGTTCGCCGCCGCCGCCGCGCTTCCTTCCCACTCAACTTCTCTCCCGCTCTAAATAAGAAGAGAGGGAGGAGAGGGAGAGGGAGAGGAAGTGGAAGAGAAAGAAGCCATTTTCTTTAATCCTTTCATCCCCTGATCACACTCTTCCTGATTCTGCTTCAAAAAGTAAGTTTTTTTCTCGCTTTCTGTTGCCTCCTTGATCATCATCGTTCTCACTATGAAAAATTAGGTTTTCTCTTCCTACCTCACTGTTTTCCAATGCGATGCATTTTCTTTATATCTCATTTTAGGTTTTTTAGGTTCGTTTTTTGGTCTATATTTTTAAAATCGTAACTAAATGGATTTTGAGGTGTGATCCAGCTATATTTCAATATTTTTTCTTACGGATTGAGTTGTTTCGATTGCAGGAGTACCTGAAAAATTCGTTTTTTCACTAAGCCATGGCAGTGACCACGGCGCGGTTTGGTAGCCGAACCTGTTGCCCAGGAGTTAAGAGGGATTTATTGACTTCTTTCGCTTTGTCGGCGAGCTTGCGCAGTAAGGTTGAATTTGATCTGTATTCGAGGTTTAACAATGAAAGGAGCTTTGGAAAGAGGAGAACTTTGAAAGTGAGTTGCGAGAAAAGGACTTCTGCCATTGTGGAAAAAGATGCCTCCTTGAGTGAGCTTGCTGTTGGAAATGCCGCACAGCTCAGCGTCGTGATGAAGTTTGGTGGGTCGTCGGTGGCTTCTTCTGAGAGGATGAAAGAAATTGCTGGTCTCATTCTCAGCTTTCCAGAGGAACGGCCGGTGATTGTCCTATCCGCCATGGGCAAGACAACAAACAATCTTCTTCTGGTGATATAGTTATCCTTTCTTATGCTTGTGGCCCGAGCCTTGATCTTTTTTCTCGTTTTCTGTAATATTTTTTGGCTTTTAGGCTGGAGAAAAAGCAGTCTGCTGTGGTGTTTCTAAAGTGTCTGAGTTGCGTGAATTTCTTCACGTGCAAGAGTTGCATCTCAAGTATGAACCTATGCATTCTTTAGATTCTAGTGGTTCTTTTAATTGCTCTAGAGATTTTCTTCTGATGATTATATTGTTTTATGGTCCAGAACAGTTGATGAACTTGGACTTGATAAATCGGATATTTCTGGTGAGTTCATTGATTGTTTCACAAATAATCAATTTGGCTCCTCACCTTTGCTTAGAATGAAGCTTTATTTTATCACGTAGTTAGGTTTGTACAGTTTATTATTAAGTCAACCTCTTTTTGAGACAAGTATTATCAAATTAACCTTAGTCTCATAAATGTTCTCATTATTTTGTTAGCATTATTATTTTGAAGATAAAAGAACCACCTTTTAGTGATGTTATGTTGGTAGTGATATTACGAGTGAAACCTGGCACTTCTGTTCTAATTCCCTATCCATATCCAGACCAACTTCATCTTTGCATGTACAAACAGTTTGATCTATCAACCAAAATACACTTTGTTCAGGCTATATATTTGTCATTGCACATTCATTTACATAACTACGGTGTCAGGAGTCCTGTGATTTCAGAAATAAGTTTCAAAATTGTAAAAATGTATATAGGGACACAAATCTTGCTCCATCCAAAGCTTGCGAAATGCTTGTAGCTTTATTTGTTAAACGAAATGGTTAAAAGTATTTCAATGATGACAATGGAATTGCCTCTTTCAGCTACTTCAGACTTCCAAATGGCAGTTACTGAGATAGCGATTATCCAACTGGTCTGTTGAGGTGTACTTGGTTTCAGTCTACCAATGGTACCCTTAGTAAATTTTCATGCCTCGAATTGATCTTAGGGAGAAAATCTCTATCCTTAAATTATCACTCATTCTCCTTTTAATTTTTTTTTTCTGTATACATGAATAGTCAGTTCTGAGTCAGTTTTAATAAGAAATGGGATTTATGCAGAGTAATCTATTTTAAAAAGCATCTGAATAAATGGTTGCAGGTTTTTTGATTCAGCTAGAGCAACTTTTGAAAGGCATTGCCATCATGAAAGAGTTAACACCTCGTACACGCGATTATCTAGTTTCTTTTGGTGAATGTATGTCTACACGGATTTTTGCTGCATATTTGAACAAAATGGGTATCAAAGCACGACAGGTAATGTTAGATAATATGGTACTAGTTCATGTTTTTGGAATATTGACATGGTGAATTTGCCGCTTACATAACTTTTATTTCATGAACAATATATTAACGTAGAAACAATTGGTGTCAACTTTACTAGTGATTTTCTGGTGGCTATTTCGCCATGTGATTTTCTGCATTCTTGACATGGAAAAATCACACTGACAAATGAAATCCTTGATCTTATAGCATAAATTCTTGTGTGCACACAAACCCAGTTGGTCATATGTTTGGAAACACAGTTTTCTTGACGAGCGAAAAATTGATAAGGATGGAAAATAAATGATGTGTATTTCATCTAGTCCTGTATTACCAACCTCTCCTGTTTGAATTCCATGTCTTGAATTGTCACTTGAAATGTAATTAATTGCTACTTACATGACTTTAAACCATTTGCAGTACGATGCATTCGACATTGGCTTTATTACGACAGATGATTTTACCAATGCGGATATTTTGGAAGCAACTTATCCAGCTGTTGCAAAGAGATTGCATGGGGATTGGGCCATCGACCCTTCAATTCCCATTGTCACTGGCTTTCTCGGAAAGGTCGTTAACATATTCCTAATTTCTTGTAATTTTGCTGATATAATATTATAATTGGACACTGAAACACCGAAATGCTTGTGCATATTTTGATAACTACAGGGGTGGAAATCTGGTGCGATCACTACCTTAGGCAGGGGTGGAAGTGACTTGACTGCAACAGCAATAGGTAAAGCATTGGGCTTACGCGAAATCCAGGTCAGTTCTAATGTTACTTGCTCGAGCAATTTGTATACATGACAGGTTTGTCGTGTGTCAGAATATCTCACATTTCTATCGTTTAAAAAAAAAAATAATGCAACAGGTTTGGAAAGATGTTGATGGTGTATTGACATGCGATCCTAATATATGTCCAAATGCGAAGCCTGTTCCTCATTTGACATTTGAAGAGGCAGCTGAGCTTGCTTATTTTGGAGCACAGGTATATTCCTGGTTTGTTTGCTTCAGAAATTTTAGGAAAATCAGATTATTTTATGGTTCAAGAACCTAGCTACCTCTTATGCTTGAAACCGTTTGTGTGTTGGTTCCTTAATCGATGTTCTATACTTGACTGTTTAGTTATATATCTTCTAATATGCTAGTCATTTTGCGAGTTTAGGTGTTGCATCCCCAGTCAATGCGGCCTGCCAGAGAAGGTGATATACCTGTTAGGGTCAAGAATTCCTACAATTCTCAAGCTCCTGGAACTGTCATCACTAAAGCGAGAGACATGAGTAAGGTCAGTAGTGAAATATTTTTTTTCTTATACCGATTATTTGAAGAAATGATATTGGTTTTAGATTTGTTCCTTACACATGACCTTCATTTTGGACATTTAAGGCTGTATTGACGAGCATTGTTTTGAAGTCGAACGTTACCATGTTGGATATTGTCAGCACTCAAATGCTTGGACAATACGGTTTTCTAGCAAAGGTAGGTTTATGATTGTTTCATTCGTTTAGTGGTATCATAGAATCACAGTTTCACTTGTTTTTTAATGACATCTTTTAGGTTTTCTCTATATTTGAAGACTTGGAAATCTCTGTTGACTGCGTGGCCACTAGCGAAGTCAGTATATCGTTAACGTTAGATCCTTCAAAATTATGGAGTAGAGAACTAATTCAACAGGTTTGCTAAATTTGATTTCCATCAAAATCTTCACTTGCCTCTAGTGAACTATAAAAGAAACTCGTCTCTAAATATGGCCGTGTGTTTATTGCCAAGTCTACGGGAGTCATTTGCCAAATGATACTGTTTTTGTTTGTCAATATCTAGTCCTTCAACCTTACACAGTTGTACTTATTATCATAAGACACTTCAGATTGACCAACCAAAAATTTTATGCATCTCGAACAACCAAATGCAGGAGCTTGATCATGTGATTGAAGAGCTGGAGAAGATTGCTGTGGTTCATCTCCTTCAACACAGATCAATAATCTCTCTTATTGGGAACGTGCAGAGATCTTCCTTAGTACTAGAGAAGGTCGAGTTGGATCTCATTTATCGATTAAAGCAGACACTTGCACTTTCGTTTTTCTTTACGATCGACTCTCCCTTGCTTTCTTGCCGATCAATTTCTATGTCAATTCATCATCATGCCAGCGATAGAGATTAATGAAATGCTTTTGGTCTTCAGGCGTTCAATGTTCTTCGCAAGAACGGAATCAACGTTCAAATGATCTCTCAGGGAGCATCGAAGGTATTAACCAACAATCTGTATTCTACCACGTCAACAGGATCGGGTTGCCCTATGGCTGAGTTGAAACCGAGCGGCCTGTTGGTCTTGATTGTGTGATTTATTAACTTGTGCTGTGTTCCATGTCTGATGCTGCGATTCTTTTTCTCTTTTACAGGTGAACATTTCTTTGGTAGTTCATGACAATGAGGCAAAGCAGTGTACCAAAGCTTTGCATTCGGCATTTTTTGAGAATGGATTTTTATCGCAAGTAGAGGAAGCAGATTCATGTCCCAACGGTTCTTCGAGTGTAAACTGATTTTCGCCATCTTGCAGCGGAATGATGATGCAACATTTCTCAACGTTTTTTTTTCTTCTTGTTTGATGTCGGTTCGAATGTTATAATCTATTGTTGCAATGACTTATGGTTGCAATAACAATTGAAGTAGGTGATCGATTTTCTAATTTCTAATCTCTTTCATCCTCGTTCGAGCAGGTTGATTGATCTGGCTGAATTCATCAGGCTAGCTGGGGCTGAGTGGTGCCGTTTAAGTCAGTTGATTCAATTAAACTCAGCAGCAGGTTGGTCTGACCGGTGGCTTAGGAACCCAGCAATCCTCGCAATCAGGTTAGCCAAATAGAACGATCGTATCAGTCAGACTGTTTAAGTTGGGTTGGCCAAGGGAGTTCTGTATCCTGTGAGAATGAAGCCTTGTTAGCCATAGATATTCAATCGCGAGATTCATGCTCATTTGACATCAAAGCAAACACAGCGAGTCACAAGAAAGTAAACGAAATCGACATAAGACTTTGCATTGGTATTACAACACTTTCACACTAGTACTAATCCAGCATAACAATATGTACAAACTTCGCGATAATCTTGAAGAAGAGGCCAGGTAGTTCGATACAATTAGAAGAATGAAATTCGCAAAACTCAAAACTCTGCATACAATTAATGCACGTAGGGCCAAGCCAGTAGCCGATATGTTCGCTGTATACATTCAAGTCAATGTCCAGATTTCCAAGGCCGGAGCGATTGCTTCAAGTGATAGTAATTCACCTGCTGTTGGGAAATCCTTTTTCTAGCTGCAAGTCTGCCAACTTTCCATTGAACTATCTATCCAAGAGGGCGAGGAGATCTTCATAGTCAATGTCGCCGCTTTCTATTGCATATTGTAGGGGGGTCTTATCATCGTCGTCAGTCGCGTGTGGATCTGCTCCCCTGCATCATGAACATTCATTAAACATAGTAGACAGAAAAGTTCTTAATTAGTCATGATTAAAACATTTTGATAATGTTTTGATCGTTATCAAAACATTTCCTATTTAACTCATTAGAAAAGTGAAGTAGAACTGTAGAAGTATCTCAAATACTTTGAAATACTTCAAGATTCTAGGAAATCAGAATTGCCATAGCACCTGGAAAGCAGTAGTTTAGCAAACAAATGCCTGCCCTTGAGAATACAATGATGAAGAGGCGTCCTTCTTCTCGAGTCCCTAGAATTTGAGTTTGCTCCATATTGTATGAGGAGCTCTATCATTCCAATATCTGCTGTCCAACAAGCCAGGTGAAGTAGGGAGAAACCTTGGAAACAGTCATCCAACTCGTTTCTGTCGTCGTTTGTGCTTGTTGAACTAAAAAAACTTGTGGTGGAAGGCTTTTGCTGAGAATAACCTAGGAAACAGATAATATTCAATCCAACAATGCAGTTTGCCACTCTCGCAGAAGCATAAATTCACAGGACTTAACTTGAATTCAAAGAAGCTTGCTCATATGTAATGTTGACATCAACATTGAAAGTTACAATGAGGCGGTACACTGCTTTCTTGTCATTTGCATTGACACTCTCCCACATCTGTTGTGCTACTAGAAGCTGATTTGCCTCTGGTCTAATGACAAAACACTTGTCTGCATACTGGAAGAATCGAAGAAATCAAAAGGAACACAGTTTTCAGTTCAAAATGGCTGTAGAATCTTTGGCAAGATACAAGACTGCCATAACTAGGGACTAGCATATAAACAACGCCGACATGAGATCAAAAGAGAACAATGATAAGCACAAAGCACATCTCAAACATTTAGGGATAGGAAGATAATCATCTACAGTTACTGCTGATTATGCCCAAGGAACGACAGTATAGAATTCTTGTATCTAAAATAAATATCCTCTTAACTGTTATTGGCACATCTCCAACATAGAATGCTTGTGTTGTAATTTTTTAAGTGTTATATCGACCACCACCATCACCAGATCCACATATTCATTAGAATTTAAGTACTCTATGGGCTTTAATTTTTCTAATTCATAATTTTGATAATCCAAATGTAAAGGTTAAGAATCGAATGATAAAAAGATATTTTCAATCAATCCATAATATAATCAATAATGTGCATCTAGGCTGCCAGGACATAGCCAAGCAGGTAACCATGTGGTGGATTTGTAGAATTGAACCAGGGTCGAATCCCGACAAAGCCAAGGAAATACCCTCCCACATGGGGGTTTGATCGGTACATGATTTACTCCCTTTCAATAGTGTGAGGCAGTCATGAGGAGTCACAAGGGTGACGGATTTTACCTTTTGCAGAATAATGTGCATGTAGAAATTAAATTAGAACGTACCTTTAAATGAATGAACTTCTCTTTCACTGAAATAGGATCAAGGTGCCTGGGCTTGCTAATAGGTATGTGCTCTTGGTTCTTGTCAATATCAAGGGAACTACATGGAATGATTATGGAATTTCATTATCTTTAATCCAGAAAGTGTGACATAAGCATACTCTATTTTGCATCTACATTAGTAGATATACAAGTGTGCCCGTGTGTGTTTTCCCTCCTTTCTATAGATTAAATTTTACCTAGTATCATTCTCACATGTTCCATTCCTTGATGATGGCAACAATTCCTCCCAGATGGAATTTGCAAATGTGTTGCCCAACGATTGAAACAGGTTGATAACTGAAGGATCCCATGCTCTCACATCAAGGGTCAAAGATCTCACCTGGAACAAATAAAACATGATAACAATATGCAAAGGCATGCCAAAACTACAAAACATAGAGAATGTACCACAATCAATGAACATTTTGTCAATGTAAAAGTATTTCTTCACAGTTGACACTGATCAAAGAACGGTTTCCTATAAATTTCAAAGCAAAATCCCACAGGACTAAAGAATTTTATTGTGTAGAACAAATTATAAGATAATTCATTAAAAGAAGCATGGAATAGTAATCTCAATACTACTGAATGTTCATGACCATTATTAGTTTAAAATTATCCTAAGAGCAGATGTAGAACACCTGCCACTTCTATGTGAATACACATGCAAATCCTTATGCTCATGCTTAAGTGAATACTATTGGATTTTAAAAACCATAGCAAGACTTTTCAAATATTCCGTAATTGAGGTACACCAACTGTGCCAAAAAAAAAGAAGACTAGAAATACAGGGTTATAATACTGATATAGACAGTAAAATCAGATGAGTAAAAAAAAAGTGGTTGAAGTTCAGTCAGCAAAGGAACTTCCAATGCTACCTCTGAACTCTATATTCTGCCTTAAATAAGTCTTCTTTAGATCCCTTATTTTAAGTATCATATTTCTTACCCAGTCAAAACAGCAAACGCGGTTGGAATTAAGAATATTTATGTTGCACCAACAATGTGCCAATAGCACATCAACATAATATGGAAAAAAAGACAGCACTAGTTGTGCATCATCCATTTATAAAAACACAATCACAGTATCAAAATGTAGTTGGGGCAGCATATTGGCAGAAACCGTACTGGAACACGATAAATTGCAAGAATTGGAAGAACAAGTCTAATATGTTCAGCATGCTGCATGGTTGGTTGCATAGTTGTTGTTCTCCAAATGTAACATCTTATTCATAGTGTGCAATATGCATTATCAGTGATTCTTACCTTAGAGATGTGAACACCGAGATTGCGATGAACCCCAGAGCACTCAATGCAGATAAGCACTCCAAGATTCAGGGATGCCCAGTCAGGATCAGGGGCACCACATTCAGCACAAACATTATTTCCATGTACTTTTCTTAGAACATCAATCGTCCTCTCTTGCTTTGAGTTGAACTTGTGATTCTGTGAGCTTCTACCATGAAATCCAAAGTTCCTGCTAGCAGAGTTTTTCTCCATTGTTAATTCTTCATTTACAGCATCATCAAGATTACCAAATGAGCTGCTCCGACTAGATGAATGATGATAGCCAATATTTGTAGGCTGAGCAAGGTGCTGGAAGTAATATGGAGGTGTTATTATAAACTCCGAGGGCAAGAAGATTCATGAAGGTTCAGTTACAGACCTGTTCAGGTGACTGTGAGTTAAGCAGAGAAGCAATAACGCCTGTAATTTTTTCAATCCAATCCATTTGATCCTTTGCACTCTCTGCCTGCATTAGTAAAATATTAATTCAAGTATTTGGTATCATAAGATAGTTGGAGATGGCTTACATCCTGAGGAACAATAATCAACAACAGAAATATCCAATAGCAAAACTCTAAAATTTAGATCTAGTGATAAAAAAAATACATTCAATGAATGACCTTGAAACTACCAATGGTTTTTCAGTATGGTAACATCACCTGCAAAGTGTAATTCTTTGTTGGAGAAATAATTCTGAAACAAAACCGCAAGTCTGACTGGTCAGCATCAATCTTTATAGTTGACGTCAGCAAATTCACAGTATGACGCGGAACAGACTTCTCATCATGTATGCTATGATAATGAGAAGAGAACCAACGGCTTAGCAATCCAGGACCATGTTCAGACTGATCCCTTTGAATGGAATTATTACCTCCCTGAAGTGCAAACAAGGTTCAAAGATAGATAGGTTTAAAAAAGGGCTAACTCATAAAGTCCTAGAAATGAATGCATATCTAACAAAATAAACCTCAATTAATCATGATTAAAGACCTACAGAGGCTCTACTCCACTCTTTCCGGTAATAATACAGCATTCCTTGACTATCAAGTACAAAGAACCTTCTTTTCCAATCACCTCTCAGGTTCGATGACCGTTTTGATAGATATCCTTGGCGAATTGTTTGAACCTACCAAAACATAATATGCAGAAGCTTAATAGGAAAGCAAACTAAGAAATAAAGAGTTGAAAGTAGAACAATTTGGTTTAATAATTGTAGTTAAGCTTATTTATGATATGGACAAAACTAGCTAATAAATTAGAGCCATAAAATGGACTTTTCCAGCAATATACCTTTCCCTCAGCAGTTGATTGCATCACTGCCTCTATCATTTTGTGGGAACTTCTAGCAATGGCCTGCATACCATCAACATTAGACGAATCCATTAACCCATTTGGAGACCACTGACTTTCTTGGTCAATCTGTCTCTTGAATTCTTGCATCCTTTCTATGAGAGCTGCATGCTCGTAGTTAGACCGTTCCCTTGATTGTTGTGCATAAGCCAGAACCTTTCAACAGAAAGGCAAATAAGAGTTGCATGACAATTTCAGATAAAATCATAACAAATATGAGCCTGGATGAGGAATGAAAGAAACAAGGGATCGAATAATTAAATCATAGCTATGATTCAAATTTCAGGCATAATAGCAAGAATGTTGTGTAAGACTAAGAAGAATAGCAACCAACTTAGAAACATGGTTTGTTCAAAAGTTTAAGCCTAGTAATTGAAGACTCCTGATCTTTAGAATCATAATTCCATCTACATAGTGACACATACCATAAGCCAAGAAATAAAAAAAGGCATTAATTTATCATCATTAGAAGAGTCCATTATTCAGTTCAAACCAAAGAACTGAATCAGCCCAAATCAAATTCAAAACCAAAACAAATGAAAAATAGCAGCAAGACAAAGGGTTTAGTTTTTTTTTTAGGAACTCAGTTTTGTTTGCTTTTTGTACAGCACCCAAACAAATTCAATCTGGTTGGATTTAGATTGAGAAATGAACGCCATAGTCATCATCTAGGAATAGAATCCCATGCTTCATTTAATCTCCATTACCAATAGCAAAATAGGAGTTATTCACTAGATGTTAGGTTGAAAATAGGAGTAATATCTGATTGCACATGGGAGGCTACCTACTTGAGACTGGTTGCCACATGTTATAGAGAAAATATGCATTCTTTGCAGTGGCGGAGGAAACCCAGCGTACTTTGGAGGAAAGTTAGAGGTTGGTTAGAGATGCAGGAAGAAATGACTACATATAGAAGAATGTTCAGAGTCTTTAAGAGACACTATCGACACAATTGACTTTGGACAAAAGCACCATGCATGATACATTATACATGGATGGCCAGGAACAAGTGTCTTATTTAGAGGGAGCTCATGGATGTAGAGAGTATCTTCAGGAGGATACAGATTCATGTATGCAGGACCTTGAACATCTACTAAGATCGGGCATTTTGTCAAACGTAATAAAATGTTCAAGGTTGATGTTGTACATTACATTTGGTTAATACATGTTTACTTGTTCAAAAAAAGAAATGTCAATAGTGCTCCTTCAAGTAATAAAACATTCCAAATGCTTGGGCTGATAAGGAAACCAAAAGCATAACCATGTTTCTTTCAAGGCACTATAGAGCTCTCATGTCTACACATGATGCAAGTGGGACAAAGGGCCCCTAAGCCCAATAATATCCCTACATATTAAAACCATACTTCTTTTTATTACTCACAGTCCTTTTCTTATCTAATCCATGTTTCACTTAGTACCCTCACTGACATTTCATCAAGGGGATTGAGCGAGACTTACATATATAATTAAGATGTATTGTTACCTTCAGATCAACAATTAAATCAATATAAGACAAAATCATAAAGTTATCTTCTAGAACTTCTGATTGAATGGTTCTTGAAACAAAAGCCAAAATAATTATTTACCCATATGAAAAGAATCATTCATCATATAAAATTGTCAGGCAAGTAGAAGTGAATTTCTCCTGTCAAACAAAGGCTAAAAGCTATTTAGCTATTAGTTCCAAAAACATATCTTTGGATATCAAGGAGCTTGTAAGTATGAGATGAAAAGGCAACCAACAAAATAAGTTAGTTTATTAAGAATAAAGAATGAACCTGATGGATGTATGGCTCCATCTGCCGTAACAACTCATATCCCTGCACAAGTGGCCAGTGAAAAAGGTGCAAATCTGACCCACAAAGAAGATTAACACAATAAATTGCCAAACAGATAGTACTTGTTTGAAATAGCGAAGATGAGCCTCCATTGTTCCACTAACAGCTTCCAAAAACTCAAATTTCTTTTTGGACTCAATTGTAAAAAGAGCAGTAACCTGAGCATAGCAAGGATCTCAACTTAGTAGTTAGTATATCACATGAGAACAGTCAAAGTGAATGTCAAGTTGAGAACTACTAAATCAGCAGGCATGCTTTTACCAGATTAAAACGAGCCTTCTCAAATGAAGACCTTGCATTATGGAGCTCCTACAATACATAAACTACATTTAGATTCAAAAGTTTTGATATAAACTATGAGAAAGGTAAGGGTGATGAAAGGAATGTAAATCAATTTGACTAATGCAAAAAATATATATAAGGTAAAGTCTTGTCTTTACATCCTCTAAGACAGTCACTATGTCGGCTTTTGTGCCTTTCTTCAATGACAGATACTTCTCACGGGCCTGTGTGTGGGCAAAAATTAAAACAACAAAAACTAGGTATTGAAAATTGAGAAAGCCATATTGAATGATTTCTATAAAAATCAATATCACATATTCTACTACAAATAAAAGTTTTTAATAAACCAGAGAAAGAACATTGACAAGAAAATTTTCTTCATAGCAAAAGTGCAAAAGAAAACAATCAAAATCAAGATGCCATTTACCAAATACTAAGGGTGGTGTGATGGTAGCAATGATATAAGTTAATGTTTATTTCATGGAATGAAATTGGCTAGGAACGGCGAATGGAACTGAGCAGGAATAACATAATTCTTATCTTTGGCTTGCAGGTTTTGTGTGAATAATAGGCAAAAGATGGGTGACCTCAAAGGAATATTTTTGAAAAACAACAAATTTGATAGTTCGGAATAACTATCTTATGTTGATGGCAGGAATATCTAAGCTAGATTAAAAGGAATAATAAAGTAATAAAAAAAGAAGATGGCATTTTATGTATTCATTAGGTCAAATTATATATATATATATATAGGCCACATCAGTTGGTGAACATCATTAATTAAATGTTATATATTTTTTTGTTATATGTATTGCTTTTGCTTAGATTCACATAGATATTGTATATGAGATTATTGTTTTCTTAAGATGATTAAATTAAATGAAAAGCAACAGACGTGAGCATTTTATAAATTGATTGCTTAGGTTGATTAATTTATCTAATACCATATATATAAACTCATAGTTTTTTGTACATGATATTATACATTATTGCCATATAATAAATGTATTTTTTCAATAAAAAAATGTTAGACCATATTAGTTAGCATACCACATGTGTTATGCAATGACTCCATTGTATACTACCTACATAAACTTTTTGAAAGCTAGGGTAGCAGAAAGACTTGAGAAATACGACCTTTGCATTGTTCTTGATGGACTTGAATACTGCCATTTTTTGTTGATCCACCATGATCTCACAAGATGTCTTAGTGTGGCACATTGGACCTTCTTTGATATGAGATTTAGAACTTGTTCAGATTGAATCCATCCAATTTGTATTAGGGTGGTTTTACTGTAATCAACAATTGAGTTTGTATATTTAGTTGTGGTTCAAATTTGTGGGTGTTGATCCCACTTTTCTCTTTGCTCAGTGTTATTCATTCATTGATATGGTTATACTATTGTAGGTGTTGTCCTTTAAATTGTTGGTAGTTGATATGTTGCATTTTGTCAATACCATTGTTGCACTTGTGGTTCTGGATGCATCACATTAGTTGTGATGTTTTGCACTTATCATGTTTATTGGTTTGCATGGTTATCATCATTGTTAATGGAGTCAAGTTATTAAGCAAAATGCATGGATGTTGTTGCAATCTTGTGATAGTTAACATGCATGCACCCTTCCTTACTAAAGTTCTACAAAGCATCTTCAGATGTGGATGTCAAATTGTTTGTGCATAACTTTTGAGAGTTGTGGTTACTCAATATAGACTCTATTCTTCTGTATTATGCTTTGGCCTGACTTTATCTATTGATTCTTGTTATTAAGATTAGAAGTCCAGGCAATATCTTCTATTGTGTAGATCTATAACCGCTACTCTTTCCTTTTCATAAGAAATTGAGCACTAATAAATTCCCTGCTCTTCATAGGAACAAAGTAAACCAAAATTTCATTGTACAAACAACTTTAATAAGATTAAAGGTTGATAACTCAGAAGGCTACTGTGATTTGCCATCTAATCCTGTCAAAGAAATCAAGGAGACTTGAATGCAGTCACAGGAATAAGTAATGATGCTCAACAAAACACAACATGATTACACCAAATCATAATCTTATAAGAAACCTGATCATACTGGAGGTTAGCTTTGTCAAAGAGCTTGCGAGCATCCTGCATCAGGTGATATTTTCAGTACAGAAAACATTGGTTTGAAAATTTCACCAATATATTCACAGAAATTAGTGACTATTACTGTACCTTGACTCCATGTGAATCAATTTCAACAAATTGCAGCAATCTGTCATTTAATATATGTTCAATCTGGAATGATCAACAAGATAAGCAAATAAAATACAATGTATGCATAAAAATCCAAAAGCAAAGGGAAGAAAAATATCTGACTTAAAAAAGATACAAGCGCACTGAAGATGCACACAATCTATAGAAAGGAGAGCATCAAGAATCATGTAAACAACCACTTAAGAGTATCATGGAACAGATTAGGTGTTAATAGGAGAAATATCCAACACATTTGAAAGATAAATCAGAGATTTGATCCAAATTAAAGTAACTCCAAGCAGCCCCAACCTCAACTTTTCAAAATTATGATCGTCTGTAGAATTTAAGCTTCCAAGCAAAATAAATTTTGAACAGATCCATCATTATTTGCATCAACGAGTGAATCCAGTATATATTAGTTAGTTGCTCAATGGCTCTAGATGCTAGTATGGTCTCAGTTTATTGTAAACCATAAAACAATAGTTCCATTAAATATTGCATCTGAATTAAGGGATCTCTTTTCATCGACTCATCAAAATCTATCTGGTATTCCCTTCTTATCTACTCTTCAAAAAAACTAGAAAACTATTTTCTTTTCTAATTTATTCCAAACATATTAAGTTAGATTCATTGAAGAGAACAATTGACTTTGTAGAGTGAACCGATTAAGATTACAGAAATATGTGATTACTGTTGGAACCCCACGGTTATTTTGGTGTGATCAACAAGTTAAGTTAAGTCCTGTGGTATTTTGACCTTGTGTCTAAGTGTGCAGGAGCTTAGGAGCACAGGGAGTCGAGCAAAAGACGCAGCTAGCGAGAAGGACGGCACGGGAGAGAGCCGACGGGCTCGGTGCATCCGAGGGACGAGGTGCTGCGGAAGAGTACGCGAGCGGACGAGAAGGAGGCGCGCGACATTTTCGAGGGACGAGAAGCCGGAGCGAAAGGTTGCTCGAGAAGGCCGGAAGTTGGGTTCGGGTGAGCCCTGTTGGATGCTACTTGGAATTCCTTTCTACTTCCCCTGTACAAAAATCTGTACAAGTACAGAACTTTTCCTAGCAACTCACGTGTTCTTTAGAAGTTAAATTTGGATTAGAAATGAAACTTAACATTCTTTTATCCAAGTTCAACTTGTGTGTTCTTCAAAAGTTAAACCATATTACAGAAGTTGATTAAATATCTATTTCAAGGATTGACTTCCAGGTCGTTGGCGAGGCACTCGACCTTCTTGGGTATGGGATCATCCACTACTTCCTAGACAAAGCCTTTCAAAGAAATTGAATATTTAAACTCCTTACAGTAACCTTAGGTTTAACCACAGAGACCACAATCGAAACATAAGATCGCTAGCCTCTTGTGTTGGTATTTCATGATCCATACAAAGAACACAAATTAACTAATATGAAGCGGAAATAATTAATTAGTCATACAACTCATACCTTTCTTAGTAGCTTAAAGACCTCTTGATCTTCTATTGTATTCCTCTCCTCCTCTTAGACATTGTGTGGGTGACGATCTACCAAGACAACACTACCCGAACTCTCTTCTTTGCTTCCAAGCTTTCGGCCACCAAGGGATGCTAGAATAAGGTGTCTTCTTCTCTTCTTCTTCTCCTCCAAGCAACCGGCCACAAGGAGTAATCCTCTCCTAAGGAAGCGTCGGCCTTACCTCAATGAAGAGTTGCAAGGTGTCGATCCTAGGAGAGAAATCAAGGAGAGAATAAAAGAGAGGGAGGTCGGCCACAAGAAAAATAGAAGAGGAATACAAATTGTGTGTCCATAAGACACCATCTACCTCTCTTTTATAATCCTTGTGATGACAACAAAGGAAAGATTTTAACCAAAATTAAAATCTTTCTTTTAATTTCCTTGTATGGCCGACCCTTGCTAAGGCAATAAAAAAGGAAAGATTTAAAATTAAAATTTTTCTTTTTAAATCCCTTTGTTGATGGCTACTAAAAAGGAAAGTTTTAACAAATTAAAATCTCTCTTTTAAACCATTGTGGATGGCCACAAAAAAGGAAAGATTTTAAAATTAAAAACTCCCTTTCAATTCCCTTTGTGGATAGCTATAAAAGGAAATATTTTGTAATGCCCGCCCTTCCAAGAACCTCTAAGGCTACCCTAGAGGGATGGACGTCACTTAACATAGACATCATTTACTAATGCATATGGATTCATGGCAGCGGAAGACTTATATATTTTTTTTTCATTTAATCATAGACATCTATCATATGCATCTAGTTCACTTAACATGGCATGTGAAATCAAACGTACCAACATAACATGAGTAGGATATCATACTAGCTGAACATTATCATAAGCATAGGTCCAACATTGTTCACATGCATAACTTAGATAATTCAAAAGCATAAATAGATCTATCCACCAGCACTTCCACACACATCTTCATCGCCTTTCCTGCTGCTCCCCTCAACTGATCCATTCCTTGCCTTTATCTGCAGTACAAGGAAAACGTGTAGCTATAAGCCAAAGGGCTTAGTGAGCTCCTTGCCTACCCATAAATCCGAATCACAATAATACATAAAGTGACACATGAAATCAAACATATCATATCATCAAATGGTATGGAAGAACATAACATAATCGTCTCCTATCATATAAGGAACATAACATAGCATGGCATAAAATGTGTCATAGCTTGTAAGTACACATTATAACATATCATATCATATAAGTATGTCTCATGAAAATCTATCATGTCATGTGAATTCATATCATGAAACATATCATAGAAACACCTATCAAAACATATATCATGTCAGGTGAGCATATCATAACTCCTTTTTATTTTCATGTAAGGATTTCATATCATGTGAACATGTAGATGCAAGATGTATAATGATTTTCAAAACATGCATCATGGAATGAACATTTGCATCATGCTTCTTTTAAAACATATCGTATACATATACTTGAACATAATATCATCAACATGAGAAGGGCCCCGGCTTGTACCACATGTAAACATAAATGCGCGCAATCCCTAGGACAGGGTAGCTAGCCCCGAACCTACTAGGGATCTAGGTCCGTTCATAG
>JBBMJZ010000081.1:11535804-11559780 GCA_037833815.1 Zingiber zerumbet | reverse complement strand
AAACATGAAATAAACTTATCATTTAAATAAACTAATCATTCTTTTAAGATTGTTAACGTATAACATTCCATTTCATAATGTAGTACTGTTTGTACATAACAATAGTTTTTACTACATGATTTTATTAAACTTAATGGACTAATACTATTTGTACATAACGACAGTAACGACAACACTATATTAAGTTAGATAAGTTAATACCACTGCTACTATGACAAACACTAGTGCGGAGGTCAACAATATCCCTTTCATCCTGAACTCGATAAGGGCAATCTCAGGTAGACCTGCTTCAGGATTTTCTATTAGATCCATATTTAGATCCTCTTATGGATCCTCCTCAGACTCTTCGGGATCCTCTTGATCCACACAGTGAAGTAACTTCACACATAACTGTGCATATGAGATTCACCCTTCAGAGAGTCCCCATAAATGGTGTGCTACTTCATTAAGGTGTATCGACAAAGATCATACCAAAACCCAGATCCTATAATTATCTAAGATTGAAAACTCTTCTTTTCGAGTTTCCAAAACAATTGATTGAGTCGTCTAATATTTCCGCTAACCCCATAAATTGGATCATACTCTATCTACTCAATCACCTCGCTCAGCTCATTCCGTCGCACGTTGCGAAAGGTCATCGTGTATACCATCCCGGCATCTGAAATTGAAAATAATAATGTCAGTATTAAACTGACAAATTAGTAAGACGTAATTAAGCAAATAAGAAAAATAAATTTTCTTTTTATTTGAGGAGCTCTAGTTGACTAACATACTGGATCAATCGATTTAGAAATCGAATACTAAGTTTCATGTCCTCATTAGAACTAATTTAATTGGGATATTCAGTTGTTATTGTTTAACCTAAGCTCATTTAAGTCTAACTTACACTAATTAATCAAATCAAGGTTTATTTGATCAATCCTAGCTCATTGGACAATTTGACCCAATTTTTTCCTTAACCTGTGGGTCAACTCAAGCCCGTCACTGCCTACCCAAAATTGTCATGGGCCGACCAACACGGGTCACAGGCCTAAATAAATTGGCCCACTTAGACCTGCCTTTAAATGAATTGAAAAAATTTCTCCCCAATAAGGTGGATATTTCTGATCCCGCTTGGGCGAAACGAAAGATATTGTTGATAAATAGAAGTATGTTTTGCTCATTAACATCCCAAAAATATTCCGTCATAGTTAGTGCAATCAAACCGACTCTCATACGAGCTCCCGACAGTTCATTTATTTGACCATAGACTAGAGCTATTTTAGATTCTGCAATATTTTTTTCATTAATTACTCTAGATTCTTTCATTTATATGTAAAGATCATTTCCTTCACATGTACATTCGCCTACTCTGCCAAATACGAATACAAGTACTATTTTATCCAGCTCCCCTAAATAATCCTATTTTTCCTCCATGACAATAAGGAGGTAAAAAATCCACTACTTTAATTCCTATTTCAAAAATTAAGAATTTTATATCAAACTCTATAAAGGCAACTTAACCCATTTAAATTATTTGATAAGATTGATCAACTCAATCAACTCAACTCAAATTAACGGCTTTTTGAAAAACTCTTCAGGTACATTTAAAACAAGACAGTTCATAAATGTGGAATGATTACCAAAAGAAAGTGAAAAATTAAAATAAATAAATAAATTGTCAAAAGAAATCTCCAACCCAGACGCAGATTTGAACCAATATTAAGTAAAGAAAATAAAATAAGTTTCTTAATGAAAAACAGAAGCCTTAGGCAATATCAGAATTATTTGCATGAGCAAGATGAATTCCATTGTCAAAAAGATGCCCTTGTACAGGATTCTTTTGGACCCCATGTTCCATCATCTCTTGCACTGCTTCCTTGGAGGAACTAAGCCATGCATAGCAAATATTGGCAGTACCGTGCATCAGTTTAGTGATTTCAACTTGCTCAAAGAAATTGTTACATTGATTTAAACATATACCATTCTTTTCTGGCGTCCTAATAATCTCAAATGTCTTAGGCATCAATGGACTTGCCCAACCCTCGGAATAAAACATCCTGCACAGCTTTATTAACAGGATGAAAAACAGCAGGAACTTGTGGAATTCCATCAGATCCTTGCTCATTATTTTCAACTGCATTAACTTTCTCACCAAAATTATGGTGCTGGTGGAATGTACATCAGTCTAAATCCTAACCTCACCATCAATACGTCAACTTGAACTTTCAGCTGCACTAATGGAAACCTCAAAATATGCATTGGTTTCATGTGTTCTGTTTGAACTAATATAAGGTTGTTTTTCTGTCACAAGAAAGGAATTTATTTGCTACACAACATACGGAATGTAATTCTGGTGGGAAAAAAATGCACTTTCCAACCTTATCAATCCAAGCAACAATATGCTTCAACAAACCTGTTTGGAGAACTATGCAAACTATGTGCATGAAGTCTAACAAAATTTGTTGATAATAACATCCTGCTGCAGTAATTCCTTTCTTTGACTGGAAATCTTTCTAATTCACTATATTCTCAGGAAAATCATTCCATTCACCACCCTCTTAAGAAAGTACATGCTGCAGCAACCCACTTGTAAAATCTGTATAATTCTTCATAATATTGTTTACTAGACTACAACCAAAATAAGAAGTGTTGTCCATTAGTGTACAAAACCTTAAAGAGGGACCTTCACTAACCTGTTTTGCAACCAGTCCATGATTGACATCACCGGAATAAAGAGCAGACTCTCTTTTCCTCTTGTCATCATCCTTTCTACCTCTTAGTATCTGGCGATTCATATTCATCATCTTTTCTCAAAAAAAAAATAATAAATAAATAAATAATTGCAAACTATTGACTAATTTTTTCCCAAGTAATTGTCTCCACTGCCCCTAAGTACTAATCTACAATAATCTACAACCACACATGATGTAACTACAAAAGTGATGACAAGGAAGTCAGCAAATATGTTCATCCCGCAGCAACATCCACAATACTTGAGACATTATAATAAAATTTCTTACAACAAATGGTGTAAAGGAAGACAGCTTCTACCCGTGGAAAGCATAATTATCCACTATAGTGATTTATATATTAAACCAAGCGCATACTTTTTTTTCTTGACTCATCTGAAAAATTAATTCTTTGAACTGCCTCTTCCAAAGTTACGACTCTACTCATACAGCCTACAAGAGCAAAAGATTGATAGAAATAGAGCTTAAAATTCAACAGAAGCAAAAACAATAAACAATAAGTGTAATAATACAGTTTAAAACACACAATAAGTTCCAGTATGTTCAATAAATACGTATCAGTCATCATCCACTAATACCTACAAATCTCAAGTACCATTAATAAGCAATAGGAGGTTTAGCCACTAAGAATAACTAAAAAATAAATCAGCAAAAGCTCATATCATATGGGTGGTGGACCGACTCCGTGAGCAAATTTTAGCAGCATTCTCATCTTCCTAGGAGGACAGTGTAATTTTAAACTATCTGTCTTCAGCTATAGTGATAGTTGAATGACAGAATTCACCAATATCATAGACTAACAATTATCAAGAATAATGAAAATACAAGTTTTCTCCTCTTATCAGCATTTCGTAAATGTTAGTACATGCAACATGAGTTCATAGCACCATGATCAAGCACATGCTCAGCATAACATGAATTAAAATTTCAGCTTTGCGTCTACATGATTTGAAAAACGCCCTCTTAAAAGAGTAATTGTCATGAGTAACTATCAAGGATGGGTACTCCATGGTGCAACTCATCTCTCACAAATCCTATCACATTTAAAATGGATCTGCGAGTGGATGAATTAACATAATCAAAGCTATTACAGTGATGTGGAAGGTACCAGATTGTTCAGCAATCTTCTTGTACTTTTTCAAAGACAGTTCTTGCTTGCCTACAGCTTATGTGATAATTGAACCTTGGCTTGTTAAATGAGAGAACACACCAACCTCATAGGTACACAAGAAATTAGGAATAGATAGGTCTAGGCATGGTTCTGTTTACTTGTTGATTAAAAGAATTCAAACCAAATTAAACTGAAATGACCACAAATTTTCAAAATGAATTCAAAAGCTGAAATGTATAGGATAAAATCAAATAATAAATCATTTTATCATCTACAAATACATATATACACATACAATAAATACACATATATATATCGAAGAAAACCAGGAAGATTGAACGAAAAAAACTAGAAGAGGAATTTTATTATTCATTTTCAACTAGACATTACATCAATAAATAGAAGATACAAAATGCTGAAATAGGAACAAATAAAAGAAAGGAAATATAAGAAATGGAAATTACTAAAATCAATTATTTCCTGATTTCCCAAGATTCTTTCCTGATTCTATGCAATCATTATCTCAAAAATTATTTTCTGATTTCTAAAGATTATTTCTTGATTTTATGCAATCAGGATCTCCTAATTTTCCAACACTCCCCCTCAAGTTGGTGCATAAATATCAATCATGTCGTCCTCGGGGCTATGATGCACGGTAGGACATCCAGGTTGTCACCTAGGCACCCACGGTTCGATCCCTAATAATGGTGTATTTGCAGGAATTTTTCCTCCAAATGGGGTGCAGAACTAAAGGATGCTGGAGCTTCTGGGTTGCCCATCGTGCGCGCTTCCCGATTTATCCTGGTGGCAGGTGGAAAAATTCCGTGGGACCGAGCCAGTCACCCGCAGGGCTAGTCAATGAGGTTAACTGGATTTAGAATAAATATCAATCATGCCCAATTTGCTTATTAATGGTTTAAAGTTGACCCTTGCAAACCCCTTCGTCAAAATGTCAGCTATTTGTTGGTTAGAAGGTACAAATGATAAGGAAATGGTTCCCGCTTCAATTCTCCTTATAAAATGTCGATCAATCTCAATGTATTACGTTCTATCATGTCGGACTGGATTATGACCAATGCTTATTGCGGCCTTATTATCACAGTATAACTTTAATGGAAGTTCTATGTGTTTCTTGAGCTCTTCAAGTATTCTGTATATCCACAACATCTCACAGACTCCTTGAGTCATTGCTTTAAACTCAACTTCTGCACTACTTTTGGCTACAACACTTTGTTTCAAACTTCTCCATGTTACTAGGTTTCCCAATACAAAAGTACAGTATCCTGAAGTGGATCTTCTGTCATTTACCGATCCTGCCCAATCTGCATCAATAAACACATCAACACTCCTTTGATTAGTCTTTTTGAAAATTAGCCCTTTTCCGGGAGTAGTCTTCAAATATCTCAAAATTCTATAAACAACCTCAAGGTGTTCTTCAAATGGTGCATGCATGAACTAACTCACAACGCTGACTGACTGACCAAGTATGAGATAGGTAAATTAATTTCCCAACTAACCTTTGGTATCTACTGGTATCAACAGAAACATTCCTTTTTCCTAAATTTTATATTAGGATCCATGGGAGTCTCTGCGGGTCTACAACCACTCATTTATGTTTCCTCCAAGAGATCAAGGATATACTTCCGTTGAAAGACAACAATACCTTCTCTAGAGTGAGCAACTTCCATACCATGGAAATACCTTAATGTTCCCAAATCCTTGATTTCAAATTCAATTGCTAAGCTTTTCTTCAGTATTTCCACTTCAATCACATCATTACATGTGAGAATAATATCGTCCACATACACTATCAGCAATCTTTCCTTCGATGGAAAATTTAAGAACAATGTATGATCTATTTGTCCTTGAGTGTATCCTTGCTTCTTGACTGATTGAGTAAATTTCTCAAACCAAGCTCTCGGAGATTGATTAAGATCATACGAAGACTTTCTTAATTTACACACCTTTGAGCTGAATTTCTCCTCAAAGTCCGGTGAACTATCCATGTACACCTCCTCTTCTAAATCACAATTGAGGAAAACATTTTTACATTTAATTGCATCAAAGGCCTGTCTAGATTAGCAACAATAGATAAAAGTACTTTCATTGTATTTAATTTTGCAACGAGAGCAAATGTCTCAGAGTAATCAACACCATAGGTTTAAGTGAACCCTTTGGTCACCAATCTAGCCTTATATCTCTCCACTGATTTATCTGAGTTATACTTCTAGTGAAAACTCACTTACATCCCACAGTTCTTTTCCCTATTGGTAGTGTAACAATCTTTCAAGTATTATTCTTTTCAAGAGCTTTCATCTCCTCAAGCACAGCTTCCTTCGACTTTGGAACTTGTAGGGCTTCCTGTATATTTTTAGGAATGTCTACACAGGATAATTGAGAACAAAAAGTGACAAGAGATGAAGACAAATTGGAATAAGACACAAACTTAGATATGAGATGTTTGGTACAAGGTCTATCACCTTTTCGAAGAGCTATTGGTATGTTAGACTTATATTGACTATCAGACTTTGGAAGAGAATAATTAGTACTAGGATGAAGATTCTCCCTTATGCTCGAAATCACGGCTATGTTGTACAGATGATTTATCTTTCCCTTTCTGATGATTCTTTCTCAAGTAGACGATTCCCTTCCAAGTTTGTGCCCATTCCTTGTATCTATTACATGTCATATCATGTTGTGGCATTGTACTAGGTTTTACACAATTTTATTTTTTAGATTTTTGATTGTCAAATGTAGGCCTAGATTTAGTAGAAACAATCACTCATTATGAGAGGAGTTTCAAAGAACGATTCTTCACCATTTGTTATTTGTGTAGAGGTAGTAGGCTTAAATTTAAACATATCATTAAAACTAATAAATGAATCTTCCCTTGAACTCTCCCCCTCAAGATGAACGCCCTTAAAAAACGGTTGTGTTTCAAAAAATATGACATCCATTGTCACAAATTTTTTTTTTGGTATCAAATCATAACACTTGTAACATTTTTGCGTAGGGGAGTAACCCATGACGACATATTTTCTTGCACTTGGCTCAAGTTTTCCGGTTATCCTTTGTTCGTGAACAAAAGTTATGCAACCAAATATTTTTAATGGTAAATTAGCTGAAAGGCGACAAGTAGGAAAACATGTTGTAAATGTATTGAATGGAGTCTTGAATTATAGAACTTTAGATGACATTCTATTAATTAAATATAAGCAGTTAAAATAACTTTACCCCACAAATATTTTAGTACTTTGGTTGAAAAAAGTAATGCACGAGCTACCTCTATGAGGTGTTTATTTTGTCCTTCAGCAATATCATTTTGTTGAGGTGTATCTATGCACAAACTACGATGAACTATTCCCTTTTCAAGGAAATAATTTCATAAGATCGTGTTAAAATACTCCTCCCCATTGTCACTTCCAAAAATCTGTAAGTTTGAAATTGAGTATGCACCGTATTGAAATTGTTTTTAAAGAATTGTTCAAGTTCTGATTTTTCCTTTAATAAATACACCTAGCAAAGTGGATCAGTAAATGTGACAAAGGTGCTTATCTTATTAGGACCTCAAACATCACTGTGAATTATGGTAACGATTTTGATAGCTTGTATGGCTGTGAAGGGAAGAATGTGCGGTGGTGTTTTGTAATTTCACATACTTCATAATGAAACAATGAAGGATCTTTTTTGTGAAACAATTTATGAAACAAGTGCTTGAAATATCGAAAACTAGGATGCCCTAATCTAAAATGCCATAGCATAATATTATGGTTCGAAACAGAAATAGATTCAAAGCAGGAACCTCTTGGTTGAGATTATTTTCTTGATTCAGATTCATCTTCAAGGAAGTAGAGTCTTCCACTCTATTTAACAATGTCAATCATCCTCCCCGAGGTCAAATCATGGAATATACAGTGAGACGAAAAGAAATTAACTTGACAATTTTGATCATAAACCAATTTACAGACAGATAAAAGGTTACAAGACAACTTTGGAACATGAAGAACATCATTTAGAGTGAGCATCGGTGATACTACAACAGAACCTTTTCTTGCAATGGTTGAAAGAGAGTCATCTGTAATCTTAATTTTTTTGTTACCTGCACAAGGTCTATATGTAGAGAAAAGGTTTGACATTCCTGTCATATGATCAATTGCACCTGAGTCAATGATCCAGGCGAGATTAGAATTGACACTAAGGAAGGTTCTTGTCATGCAATTACCTTTTTGAGCTATTGAACAAGAATGATTTTTCTGAGACTCAAGGAGTTTGTATAGTTGGTTTATTTGTCCCTTGGTGAAAGGAAGTACGTTAGGAATAGATTGCGCCTCTTGATCTGAGATAATAGTTTAAAGTGCACTACCTTCACCATCAATTCCTTTCTTCCAATTTTTGGGCTTCACATGGATTTTCCAACATGTTTCCCGCGTGTGCCACGAGCATTTACAATGGTCGCGCCATGGTTTTCCAAAACTTTTGCCATCTTTCTTTACTTCCTCTTGACAACCTTTAGTAACAAGGGCAGAGTTTTCCAAACTTGAATTAGTAGAGACTAAAGTAGATTTGTTAGGCATAATTGTTTGTCGAGCTTCTTCTCTTCATACTTCTAAAAATACTTCACGGATAGTTGATGAGGTGTCTTTCCCAAGAATTGGCCCCTTACTTCAATTAGATCTTTTTAGTCCTATCAAGAAAATAAACACCCAATCATTCTCTTGTCGTTTTATAAAACGAACACTATAATCAACACAATTCCAAATATTATCATAGCATAGACCTAGTTCTTGCCACAATGTCATCAATTCATTGAAGTAGGAAGTCGCATCACATTCCCCTAGCTTCGCTTGTCATAGCCTTGATTTTAAGCTAAAAATTTACGAAAAGTTCTCCAAATTTGAATAAGTTTCTCTAGCTGCCTCTCATACCTCTTTGGTCGTAGGTAGGAATATAAATGACTTTCCCATATGGGGCTCCATGGAATTGACTAACCATGCAATAAAGAGTGCATTTTCAAATTTCCAGCCTTTAAATCTGGAGTCTCCATCAGTTGGTTTTATCACTTCACCTATAACATATCCAAGTTTACCTTTCCCTTCTAAAACCAGGCGCACGGTTTGTGACCATCTTGTGTAGTTTTTCTCGTTAAGACGCTGAAATATTAACTTGGAGTGAATTAGAGAATACCTTAGTCGAACCATTGAAAGATACCGGTGGGTTTAAATTTGAGTTGACAGCCATTACTTCTCTAGACAATATCGAATCTCTACTCGTGGTGCTAGTTAAGGCAGTCTTCCATGGATGTTGATTTGCCATGGGAAAAAATAAACCCTAGATCGAACCTAGGGCTCTGATACCATGAAGAAAACCGGGAAGATTGAAGGAAAAAAAATTAGCAGAAGAGGAATTATATTATTCATTTTCAACTAGACATCACATCAATAAATAGAAGATACAAAGTGTTGAAATAGGAATAAATAAAAGAAAGGAAACATAAGAAATGGAAATTACTAAAATCAATTATTTCCTCGTTTCCCAAGATTCTTTTATGATTCTATGCAATCATTATCTCAAAGATTATTTCCTGATTTTATGCAATCAAGATCTCCTAATTTTACAACATATACACACACATGAATATATATTCTTATTGATGTGATTTGATTCTGTCATTTTACCATTAGCCCACAATGAAACTGAACCAATGTCAAAACTGAGCCAATCAACAACAAAATTCCCCAATTTTAGAATTGATTTTAATCCAGTTGATTTCCAATTTTGGGTTTTTGGATGTTGGCGCCAAATAATTAGGCAGATGCAAGGTTTAATGTTTCGACTTGATTCAAAGTCTGACTAGAGACTAGAAACAATATTATTTCATTTGGGTCAGGTGGCAACCACTCCGAGGAGGAGGCTAAGGAGGAGAAAGAACCAAATAAAGTGGAGGAGAACAAGGAGGAAGAGGCAGATAAGATGGAGGAAGAGGAGGAAAAGACATGTGAGACAAAGGAAGAGGAGGACAACGTAGAGGAAGAGGCATGCCTTTTAAAGTCTCACTATCAAACCCGAGTCTACGACGGCACCAGTGAAGGAGAGAGATGGTTTGTGGTTCATGGCTCACAAGTGGTTAGGTTCGATCAAATTGTTTTGATATGTTTGGCAAAAGAAAATTAAATTATATTTGACATGTGTTACTGCTATATGTGGAAGGGTGTCAAATTGTCACCATGACAACTGCAGTTCGATCCCAGCTATGGCACATTTGCAAGGATTTTTTCTCCAAATAGGACGCCACATGTCAATTTTAGTATTCTCAACTCTACTACTTAATTATTATATATTTATTTTTCCTCAATGATCAAATTAATTTTTCATTTTATTTGATGAGGTTTGTGTTCTTAAAATTTCCTCTTATGCTTCCCTTTCTCAAGATCACTAAGAAAAGGTTTTATCATGTAACAACCATGGCATTATCTTTTCTAGCATCTAAATAATATGGAAGTCTAACTTCTTTCCTTAATTTTTTTTAGACAATTTAACCACCATCATAAGACATGAGTCAATTTCTCTTGCATTCTCATCTCTTGTAAATTTAAGTCACAAAATGAAACCAAGGAGCTGGGTGCCCATGTAAGGTGTTAATGCTTGGCTTGGTGGTAATGAGCTACCGCAATGAGGTAGATGACACATTCTTTTGTTTTGAGAGAGATTATCAAAAAGAAAAGAGGTATGATCCACATAATATAAAAGGGAGGAAACAAGAGGAGAGGATGCAATATAAAGAGATTCAAGGGTTAAGAGAGGAAATAATAATTCGTTCTTAGTCCCTTTCATGTTACAACATGTTTAATTTATAGATAAAAATAGTTATTTTTACATTTTTGGACTTCTATCAATATATTCAACGTCAAAACTTCAGTTGCAACTAAGTCTTTACATCCTTTTGTCAAAACCATTTCCTTCTTGTCTCCTTCCAGCAAGAATCTTTCCTCTTGATTTAGCAGGTTATCTTCGTCAAGGGTTGGGTTGCGGCTTTCATTTGTGAGAAGTCCTTCCCGCCCTAATGAACTAAGTCCATAACATTTTCCTTGCCATCAAATTTTTCTTCTCAAGTATAAGGTAACTTCTATTGGTGGTGGTTCCTAGGTTAACAAGTAGGTACTCAAACCTTGGCAATGATTTCTTCATTTGGCATGAGCCATTTGCTCATTGCCTAACAAAGTTCAAGGCCCTCCTAATCCTAGTTGCTCTCTTGAAGTGTGGTGCACCTTATTTTGAAGGTGACATAACATGCTAATTATCTTAATCCAAAAGTAACTAGGTAATAATCATTCATTCAACATATAGAAGAATATTATTTTAAGTGGACTATTGTTGCTTCCTACAACACCATTTAATTGAGAAAATCTTAGCAAAAAAACTCATGTATATATCCTCCATTAGTTTTATAAAAAAAAATGAAAACCCAAAGTTCTCAACCTCTCCTCCATGATCGCTACAAATCCGATTGATTTTTAGATTCTTCTCATTTTCAACTCTTTCACAAAAACTAATGAGCATATCAAAAGACTCATACTTATGCTTAAGAAAGATATCCCATGTAAACACACTAAAACCATCTACTATGAATAAGTAATATTTACTATCACTAAGTGATGTAATGTCATGACTATTTAAGAGAACAAGATGTAATAATTTCAATGATTGAGATGTACTTAAAAGAGTTTTACCTTTGTGAGAGCACTTGGTTTGTTTGCCTTCTGGACAAGCATCACATAATTTGATATAGTTTATCTTAAGCAATTAAGGAGAAGTGGCGGATGACCAGAGTAGGTGTGAATAGCACTTAACCTGCAAATACAACACTAAACTTACTCTTGCTAATGTCTTACTAAGGTTAATCAAACACATTTAAAAGTCATGAAAATAATAAACAAGTCAATGCCAACAAAATAATGTAACGTGGTTTGGAACCCTCGTTCCTACTCCACAGCCTATGACCATTTAGTGAGTCACTCCTGGAAGTCCACTAATTTCCTCTTTCTTGGACTTCTTTGAGAAGTTGAGAAACCTCTCATAGTTTTCTTTATCAGAGGAGAAAATGAAGCTTAAAAGATTAAAGATAAAATTAAACAAGGAGAACTCAGAAGTGTTGGGATCGTTGGTCATAATATCAAAATGTTAGAAGAGGTGAATAGCACATAACCTGAAATATAAACCAAATACAAAATTAAATGCAGTAAATATATAAAAATAATAAGAAAAATCACAAGCACTGTGTTGGGACCTCAGGTCCTACTCCACAAGCTAGCGATTTGTTAGGTGGATCACGCCTAAAATTCTCACTAAAAATACTCCTGTGTATGAGTTGTGTACTCAAGATCGTTGCACCTCTATTTATAGTAACAAGGATAGATTCATCCACGGATTGACACAGTTGGTTCATGCAGGGTGTTGCTGTCAATAGGCTTGGGGTCAATTCCTTGTGGGAGAAAAATGTCCCCTTGGTTGCCTCAACTACTCCTTGCATGCACTACTGTCGTTGGGTGAATCTCCCGTGATTTACCTCCCTTCCAGACACTGGAGGGCCAATCTAGAGGAGCCGTCGAGATGACGGTTTCACCTTTTGCTGCCATGGATGCATTCATCCACCTTCTACCCTATGACCTAACGATCCGATGAATCAAGCTTAAAACTTCCACTAGAAAGGAACTCCTTCAAGAGAGGCAGAAAAACCTTGTACAGAATAGCTTCTTACATGTATGAAACATAAGCACAAGAAACATATTACTGGACATGAGCACTAGAAGCCTTAAAATGAGCATAAAGAAGTGAAACATTATTGTGTATGAGTTATATATTCAAGATCCCTTGCACTTCTAACTTTAGTCGACTCCATGGGAATCCAACCAACTTAATAAATTCAGTAGAATAATACCCATGACAGTAAATTCAGCTAGCCAAGTCATTCAGATAGTCAACTAAGTATCCTAGTCAACTTAATATCTGATTTTGCTCATAAGCCCTCATAATCCTTCGGAATCAAGCTCATGCTGGGTCTACAACCATGAACTCATTGAACACTCTCAATTAAGCATATCTAACTCGAAATCATGAACCCAAAAATTACAAGTCAAACAACCCTCGAATGCTTTACATTGTCTAAGAGTTCAGCTTCCGTCAGATCTCAGTCCCAAGTCCCAATCAGTCGAATGCACTAAGTCCATGGCCTTCTCCACATGTCATCTTCCAAAATCACTTACAAAGTCCACCTCTTGTGACTCCCAACAAAACTATCAAACTAGCTCCAATCTCCTCATCCTATGCTCCCTCAAATGCCGTATACCATCCTTCTTTGAACTCTAACATATCTCTTAAGCCTTAAGTTGAAGCATCTTAGTTGCACCAAGTCAACATCATAACTCGATCTCATCGAGTCACAAGCTTTGCAAACATCATGAGCATATTACCAAATCCTTGCAAATTCACGCACAGGAAATGTGTTAAAACCAAAGCATACAATCAAACACGACCACTCAAGGCAAGGCATGAGTGCACCCACAAGAAAAAAAAATCAGCATATATTAGCCTTTGCACACTCCTCTTAATCCTCCTTTTATAGTCTCTAATCATGCTTAGTTTCACCTTTTGTTTTGTGTTCTATCATTGATTAGTCGATTGGTTCCACCAACAATAAATTTTTTCCAAATCACTACATAATTCAGTCTACCAACAACTAAGTCAATTGGTGTCCGCCATTAATCAATTGCTTCACTGTAAACCCTAGATCATCATATTGCTGCAACTTCATTATGCCATATCAATGGCTACCTTTTGATTTTCGTGTTGAGTCATCAATGAGCTGAACTTGTTCAATTCACTACCCAGTCGACTTACCTTCAAACATTCTGTGTGCAAGCCATCATGCCTGAGTCGATTACCTAGTCAACTCAACTAATAATTGACTAGAGACACCTTCCAATCTATTGAAGTTTCGACTATGATCTTCCTAATAATTAAGTCTTTACTAAGCCAAGCTCTACCTTAACCATAAATATAGGTCGCTTAACTATCAGAACTCACTCAAGAGTTTCCCTTCCGCAGCTTGACTTCGCCACCAAGATCATCTCTGATAAGGTCTAAGTCCCTTGAATGGATAAAGCCCACACCTAGCTCTATCTGTCACCTTTCACTCTTTATGCAATTCGCTTTCTTCTAACTACTGACAATGTTGCATATCAATGCTCCTCGTCCTTCGGATATTTCATTCCATCCTTTTCTAATATCCTACAAACTCCGAGACATAGAGTTGGCAACCAAATTTCCATATGTATTTCACTGAGTCCCTACATAACTTCATACACACATTTAATTATAACTTAAACCTAATCTCATGTGGTATATGTCAACCTCCTTTATCATAGCCATGATTCCTCTTTGAGCGTGAAAGACTTAATACATGCATTAGTAATACTTGTGAGGTTAATAATATAAAGATTATTGTTCTTTCACAAGTATCATGTCAAGGTACCTAAATCCCAATGTGAACTTTTCTAGATATTTGTTTAACTCATCCACTTACAAGCTTGAAGAATCATTTTCTTCCTTAAGTTTTTCAATTTATAAAGAACCTTAGTCTCTCTTTGACCTTGCAAGTTGAAGTTGAATTAGCTCCTCTTAGTCTTAACCTCTTTTTGCATAGATTTTGTCATGTCCTTGCCTTATATGAAGAATTAGTTAAGTAATTTTTTCATTTAGAAGAATATTCCTCTTTTCATCAATTGCTCCTAAAAGCCTTGTCTTCATCACATAAGCTCTCATTATCCACAGCCACAACTTGTCTTATTTTGCACTTCATTTAGGAAGGCAGATGAAGAGTCTCCATGTAACCTTGAGTGTCTTATTTTTATTTTCTTTCTCTTCTTTCTTGTATAGCTCCAAACACTCACTCTTTATAATAAATTCAACATTAGATTTACATTCAATTTTACCTTTTTTCTTTGAAGCTTTCTTTAGATCCTAAAACATCTTCACATCTTTATCATTGAGAAGTTTGCTCTTTATCATCATTTTCACAAAATGTGTCATTTCGCTAGTGTTGTCTTGATCTTCACTATTAATTTCATGGTTCAACTTTAATGCACTCTCCTCTTTCTTTGTCTTCTTCCCTACATCCAAAGCTATAGCTTTCTTTCTCAACTCAAGGTTAGCTTTTTCGTACAATTTCATTTTACAAAAGAATCCATCTAACTTAACAATTGAAAAAAATCCAAAACACTTTGTATGCATCCACTATAGATGTCCAAAGAGAAGTGAGTTAGGCATATGACTTGTTGATGAGTCACTCTACGAATGTCACTATGTTTTCTCCTTCTCGAATTCTTCCAAAGGCAAAGAAACCTCTTATCTTCCTCTTACAGGATAAAAATGTTAGCACAAAGAAGAAAAACACAAGTATGAGTTAGGATCATAATGCGTCTAGAAGGGGATTGAATAGGCAAAATCCATGGTTTAAAATCTCGAGCCGTATCGAGATTTCGGTCATAATCGGAACGATATAGTTTCGGTACTGTATCGTGCCTCTATAGTTTTGGTATTTTTTAAATATAAAATATATTAACTAAAAATACAATATTTAATCTAAATATTTTAAAATATAAAATTATACACACACACACTAAATTAATGAGATAATTTTATTAGGCTTTAATTAAGCCTATTTAAATTATTTCAATAATAGCCAGAAGTTGATTAAAATTATTAACCTAAGTTTTTAATAATTAAAGCTAAGTTGAAATCACCTCGCTGTTGTTCCACGACAATCGCGTGATGGCCCCGATGACACATTCGGCTACGTTGCCCGGCTCGCGCGACGTGGCCAAATGTGTCACCCAACTCATGCGATGTTGCAGATGCGCTGCCCAGCTCATGCGACACAGCCAGATGCATCACTTGGCTCCGTGTCGCTAGGCTCGCGCAATGCATCCGAATGCATCATCAAGCCCGCACGACGCGTCGTGCCGGCGTTGTATCGGTGTCGGTCCATGGCTAGAAAGAGATGTTTCGCCCGTATTAGGTGAAATGGCTTGAGATTTTAATCTATAGGCACAACCTATAAATTTAAATTCATTTTTTTTTTTCCTCTTGCAAATGCAAAGCATTGATCAATAAGGAGGAGCCACAAACCCTCACACTCATACAATTTGAGTAATACAATTTTAGAATTTGTTAATATGCAATAGAAATGAGGTAAATGAACAAAAATAGACCTCTTATATGATATAAGAAAAGTTCACAAAGGACCACAAAAAATTAGTTTTTCCTTATTCTAAAACCTTTAGTAGTCCTCCCGCTTTTACTCACCTCCAATCAACTGAAATTCTTTCAGTCAAATGAAATACAAAATTCTACCCATTTGATAGTCATTAGTGCTCAATTGACTCCATATTTGTTCAGTCTACTCAAATATCTTTGGGTTAATTCAACATGCTTTAATCGACTCAAGTGGATAAGATCCACTCCAACAACGTTAACAATCGACCACCTAATCAACTCTACCACTCAAGTTAACTGAAAAAAGCTTCAATTGGTTGAATCTATCAACCACCTAATCAACTCTACTACTCAAGTTAACTGAAAAAAGCTTCAATTGGCTGAATCTACTCGAGATCAAGCGGATCAAGCTCACTAGTTACCTGTGACTCAAAATAAACTTGTTCTTTAGTCAAACACATTTCTATGCTAGAAATCCAAAACTAAAGTCTCTTGTAATCTCTCGTAATCTATCATATCTCACATGTTAAGTGATGGTCTTCTTTCACTTGTAGAAGGCATCACCTTTGGATCTCCTTTTACTTACTAAGAGACCTTGTCCCTCATCCCTACAAGGCTACATTCACTTGCTAGGAGGTCTTGCCTCCCCAAGTCTTCTTCCATTATCAAGCGACATCACCTCCCAGTCTTGCAACTTTTGATCTTCTTCATCTTCAAACAGCTATTGCATTTCTCCACCAAACACATCTTAAACTTTTTCATATGCCTAACATCTTTTGGACTTTATCTCCAAACACCTCTTAGATTTTCTTTACTTAGTCAACACCTTCTGAGTTTTCAAATCTCTTGATCAACCTCTACCCGTTAGATCATCCTTGTATCAATAATCTTCTTCCTCTCAACACTTGTTAAGTACATGCATCTAAATATTTGACAAACATAAATCTAAGTTAAAACAATTTGAATGAACTCAACCACTCAAAGTATGAATTTATCGATAATAACCCGACGTGGAACCAACTAAAGGTAAAAACTTAGAACACCTTCCTTACTTGCATTATGAATCTCATTACTAATACAATTTGGCAAGCATTTTTATTTACTATTTCGTGACTATAACAAATATTATTTTATCACAAATACTTTGCATAATACACATGCTTAGCATAGGGGGCCAATTGCCTAACTTCTAAAAATACCTTTTCAAAAGGTGACCTCAATTTTTATTTAAATAGTGAAATGATTAAAAATAAGTAGGGGTGTATACGAGTGAGCCAAGCTTAGTTGTGTTCAAGCTTATTTATTTGCTTATTGAGATTGTTTTAGCTTATTTATAAAAAAACTTATCAAACTCAAGCTGAGCTCAAACGTTTTATCAAGATTAATTAACAATGTTGTTGTCCTTATAAATTAGTAAAATATTTATCTTATTCATTAAATTTATATTATTTTCTTATTTTTAACATATTATGAATAACTTTTATGTATTTGAATTTTAAAAAATAAGAAATAAATTTATAATTCAATTTTAGTTAAATTAATAAATAAGTTTATTCATAAATTGCTCATGAACATTAGTGTTCAAGCTTGTTTTTTTATATGTTTTTTTACTATTGAGCGAATGTAAACGTGCTTTATCAATCCAAACACCAAGTTTATTCACAAACGTCTGATTCATTTACAGCCCTAGAAAGAAGATTGCATACTTTAACCACTATGAAAAACATGCATCATAGAAAATATATTTCTCAAAATTATTTCAGAATGTATCTAATAAACCTAGTTGTAATGGAATAATACCTTGCTTTCCATCTATCTGGTGGTTGGACACATACCTTTAATAGCTATTAAAAACATGCATCATACAAAAAATACTTAAAAAAGGACAGCCCGGTACACAAAGCTCCCGCTATGCGGGGTCCCGAGGAAAAATCCATTGTACGTAGCCTTACTCTGCTTTTTACAAGAGGTTGTTTCCAGATCATACAAAATATACTTCTCAAAATTATTTCAGAATGTATCTAATAAACCTAGTTGTAATGGAATAATACCTTACTTTCCATTTATCTGGTGGCTGGACACCAGAAAACAGTTCAATAACAAAAGAGAAGCAGCCCCAGAACCTATATCAACTACACCCTTTGACCATGAGCTTCAGATTTGTTGCACAAGAATAAGCACCTGCATCCCTTGGTATAAACATCAAATTAACATAGAAAAATGACTGCAGCCTGTTTGACAGCTAGTAAAATGGATGTTATCCAGTATATATGGTAGCAGGAAATTAAAATCTAATTCCATTTCAGTTCAAAGCAGTTGCAAGAAGAACCGTGATTCCACAACAGTTTCTACAACAGAGGAACAATAAAAAGTCCCAAGCCAAACAATAGTGCTTTGATTTTTAACCTTCATTTAACAACACTTTGTTGTAGTGGCAATTGTCATGTAATTCGTAAGCACAAAGGGCAGGGCATCTGAATTAAGTCTTTAAACTATTGGTCAATACCAGCCCATTTCCTAAATGCTTTAACATGTTGAAGCCTCCTACTCTGAGTATCTGTTCTGCAAGACGATTCTTTTAAACTTTGGTAAAGATGTTTGTGGTGCTTCAGAAACTCCATTCTGTACTTCCATTTATCCACATAAACATTGTTCTTTAACATGTAATCAACAATTTCCATTGATCTTGCAAAATAACCCCCTTTTAGAAAATTCCAGAGTAAGCAGTCAAACAAGTCTCTATTTGCAGACAAAGCTCCACATTCCATCTGCCTCCTTATGTCTTCCCACAAGATTATAATCTCACGATACATTTCTAAAGACGAATAACCATTGACGAGGTAACTGAAGGTAAGAACTGTTGGTTGGACATTTTTTTCTCTCATCCGTCTTAAAGTCTTTAGAGCATCTTCCATCATTTTAGCTCTGCAAAAGAATAAAATTGAACTATTAAACTCATAAATCAATTCACTTTCAAGGTTATATTTCTTGTTTTCTAGTTCAAGACTCTGGACCAGCTCTGATTTTTCCAATGAATTTGATGCTTTTATATCTGAAATAGGGAAGGATGCATATCCCAAAGCACACTTGTATTCATCTGATATACTAACGACTAAACCTGATTTCTTCATTTGCTTTACTAGTATTCTTGATTCCTTGTACATATTTTTCTTAGAATATGCATTCAAAAGTGCTAAATAAGAACTGGCTTCAATGGACACTTTAGCTAATTCCAAATCATCCAAAATGTCATGGGCAGTGTCCAACCAACCTAACATAATGCACGCATGCAAAACATTTGAACATAAATTAGGGCCTCCTGGATCAATATCCTTATGCATGTTAATCAAGAAATTAGATAGCTTATCAACCTTTCTTTCTTTCACGCAAACATTTGTAAGCTTTGCAAGAAATTTGTAGGTGGGCACAAGTTTACCGTCCATAAAGTTAATAAATCCCAAGTGCCTTTGGGCAGCAACCAAAAAACCATCCTCCAAGTTCTTTGGAGCAACTGTAATTCTATTTCCCATCCCTAGGTTGCTTGATCCAATCTGAAAATAGCATTTTCTTTGTGATGCATTAGACTCTATAAGTGATCCCCTAGTAGACGAATGTTGAGATTTCCTTCTTTGGAAAAGATCTAACATAAGCTCCACAGCAGCATCCAAATCATTGTACATGAAATGCAAGCTCAAAAGGCAGTCATAAAAATGACAATATTGATTATTCATTGATGCAGAAGTGATACCATCAATATGCACTTTCAAGTTTTGCAAATTAACACGCTCTCCCGTCATCTCATGGATCTGTGAGATTATCAAAATGGAATTTGAATCGGCAATAGCTCCAACTCTTGCCATCGTTTCTATTATTTGTCCTGCTTTAATCAAACAAGTAAACCTTACACATGAATTGAGAACTAGGTTGAAAATGAGAATAGAAGGCTTGGTTTGGTTGATCTTAACAGCATTCCTCGAGTATAAGCCACGATTCAAAAAATACTCGCAGATTTCAATTAAGAGATCCATTGCAAGATAGGACCCAATTTGAGACTTCACTAGGTGTAAGAAAAAGGTGGTTAATATATCTTTGGGAGCAAATTTGCCTCGTTCCAACATGATCCGGAGGATTGTGGAGGCAGGAATTGGCATCTGACATCTTGCTAAAGAAAGAGACAGTCTGGAAAAGGATTCAAAGCGAACAAGATCAGGTTTTTCCTTCGAAATCATCACTGCCAAATCATAAGCTTTCCGAATCCAATCAGAGCTCGTTGAATAAGAAAGAGAAGCAATCAGTTTGCTCACCAGTTGATGTTCAGGGTATCCATGCAGCCTTTTGAAATTGCTAAATGCTTCCCACGCTTCATCCAAGGAATCATCTTGCAGAGAAAACTCGAATTTCCTCAACAAAATTTCGTAAGAGGAACCTTCCCACAGGTCACTCGGTTGAATTCTACTGGAAATATGACGCTGGGGTGGAACGCCATACTTCGCGCTAGCTACTGCACTGGTTAATCCAGTGCGATCGACCTGAACCCGAAAAGTGGAGGAATCATTCTTTGATTTCCTTTACAAATAAATCCAGACAGTCCCGAAATAAGGTTCGATCGCACACTTACAACAACCTTGGACGAGATGGTTAACAAAGAAAGCCTTCGGTGAAAATGAAAGAACTGCGCGAGAAAACGACTCATCGGCGTCGGTAGGGAAGGAGAGGAGAGGCACTCAACGGCGTGCGATGTAACCGACGGTGGCAATCGGCGGAGGTGCGGCAGCGGCGCCCTAAACCACGATTGTATAACAGACGTCAGCAGGGCCCGAGGTGAGATAATAAAATATATTAAATTCATCAACATTATTATTTTATCTGTTTAATCAAAATTATTGTTTGATATCAATTTGTAAGAACAATATAAAAATTATAAAATCTTTTAAAATTAATACATAAAATTTTAAAAACTATTAAATTTATAAATTTGCAAAAAAAAAAATATCACGAAAATATAGAATATTTTTTTAAAAAATTAAAAAAAATAATTAAATTAGTAATAAAATAAAAAAAATTAGAAAATATAAATAAAAAATAGGATGATTTTGATAAAATTGATTATCTAATAATTTTAGATAAAATTATAAAATAATTATTTTTAAAATTATAAATAAATTAGATATTCGTGACAATCTTAATATTCATGTTCCATTTAATAAATATTCATTTATATTTATTTGATAGTAAAAAAAATATAAGGTACATAAGATGAACATTTACAAACAAAACTAATTTATAAATAATTTTATTTAATTATTTTAACTTATAAATTATAAATTTATTCCTATATTTTTATTTAAATACATACAAAAAGTCATTTAAAATTTAACATGTAAAGTATATAGCCAAAAAATTTTAAATAATTAAGATTTAACCACAGCACATTTAATTATATAAAATTATATATTAAGTGGATTAAATCAAATAATAGATATAAATTGTAATTAATTATATAAATATGATAAAGATCTTTATTATATTTATATATGATTAATTAGAATAAAATATTAAATTATAAGCAAATATAATTAGAAAGTTTTCTTATAAAGTTATAGTTAAATTTAATTGAATTAAAGTTTAGCTCAAGGTAAATATTTTTGTTACTAGATTTTTCTCTAAACATGATTTATATCGATAAATATGACATTTTTCTTATTTTTTTAAAGAAGCATGTATTAAATTTATATAGTATAATCTTCGAATTTCTCTAATATGCATTGTGATATCGTCAAACTCAAGGATGATAACTATAAAGTCTAGAACGAAAGGGTTCTCCTTCATTTGGGATAGTTGGACAATAAGTATGCCATAAGGAAAGTTGAATCACTTGCTATTAATGAAATCAATATTCCTAATAAGATTGACCTTTATAAAAAATGAGAGTGATATGATCATCTTTGCATAATATTTAAGACCAAAATCTCTATTGACATTCATGCTTCTATTAAGGAGAATGGAAAAGCCAAAGACCTACGTGCTTTAGATAATTGATGAATAATTTACTGTAAGTACCCCGTAGTAATTTAGTGTAATCAACCAAGTTAAAGTTATGTCATGTTGTGTTTGATCATTGTGTCTAAGTGTGCAAGAACCTAGGAATGCAAGAAGTCAAGCGGAAAACGTAACTAGTGAAAAGTATGGTACGAGAAAGGAGCTGACGGACTCGATGCATCCGTAAGTCCTCAAGTAGTCAAGTGGAAACGTAACTAGTGGAAGTGAAGTGGACCAATCCAGGTGAGGACGTAAAGTTCTTCCCAAATTATACAAGACAACGAAAGCCCTCAAGTAATTCTCTTCTTTTTCTATCTGAATGTGTTTTTTTTTATTTCTTATTTTTCTTTAACTTTCTTTACTTTTGCTTTTTATCCTTTAAATTGTTTCTCTTTTTTCCTTTTTATTATTTATTTATTTCTTATAATATATTCTTATTTCTTAATTCTAACACATTATTTTTAAAATATTTTTTTGGTATTATATATAATCATGCCTAGGGGTGTAATTGAGCCGAGCTGAACCGAACTCTTGAATGTTTAAGTTTGACTCGTTTATAATCGAGCCGAGCTCGAGTTTTATTTAACTGTAAAATATGACACCCAAATAATAAATAATAAGGTTATTCGAGAAATAATATTATTGGATTTTTTAGGGATTTAAACGGAGTCCGTATGACTCGTTTTGAGGGGATAAATCTGTGGGGCTAGATGGAGGCATGTTTGGAAAACTCATTTTAGTTGAGAGTTAATTGGAATATAAACTTAGGGTTTGATTGATTAACCCTAAGTTCAATAAACTAATAAACCCAAACCCCACTCCTCTCGACTTCCTCTTCTCCCCTTGCCCCGATCGCGAGCCTTCTTCTCTTCATCGCCGTCTACTGGCCGACACCGTCGGTCGAGCCTCCCTCCTCCCTCTCCCTCTCCCTCTCCTTCTCGAGGTGTGGAACCTTTCTCCTCTCCTAAGCCCTTTTGGGATCTCCGTTGATTTCTCCTTCAAGCCTGATTCCTTTCTTCCCCCTCTCTCTCGATTGATCCACCGCCGCCCGTCGAATCCGAGCGAGGCGGTAGCGATTTTGTCAAGGAGGTCCAGCACTTCCTCCTCACCAGATCTTGGACAGAGAGGTCCAACATCATCTTCGTCTACCCTTCTTGAAGCCATGCCCTAGCTCCGACTCGTCGCCAGCGACCATTCTTTTCCCCACCTGATGACTTTCTCTAGCAATCCCAGCCTTTGGAGTCAAATCTGGATTGTCGTCGATCGCGCAGGAGAAGTGGTAGGCATTGTCCTCTCTACCTCATTTCTGATCTTCTTTGTTGTTGGTTGTCGAGAGCATTTTGTTGCTCTACGGTGATCTTGTAGTGGCTACGTTTGGTTCCGGCAGCAAGTTCTCCAGCTGAATTGATGACGAAGTATTTGGATTTGGGTAAGTTTGGATAATGGTTTATGCTTAGATGTAATGCTATTTGTTTGTATTTTGATTAGGAATGTTTTGATTTAGAGGGTTGTACAGTCACCTAGTTCCGACCATTTTGTTCCTATAATGAACATCCCCGGTCGTGAGTCGATGAAGGAGCAATTCGAAATGAGGTAAGTTGTGTATGGAGATTGGTTTGTATTTTGTGATGGATTGGTTGATTTGGATTGATGGTGTTAGGTTGATATAACTTTGTATCAGTTTGGAACTTTAATATGTTCTATCTTGGTTAATGAGTAATTAGTTGTGTTGGTTGAATTATCAGATGTGGTGGTTAGCAATTGATTATGTGGATGAATTATGCATGTTTAATTCATAATGTTTAGTTGTTGATGGAATTAAAC
>JBBMJZ010000081.1:11524328-11535704 GCA_037833815.1 Zingiber zerumbet | reverse complement strand
AAGGTTGCTCGAGAAGGCCAGAAGTTGTGTTCGGGTGAGGCCTATTCGGGATGGCCGAGATCACCCAAGCGAGAGGAGCCGGAGCAGAAGACCCAGATCGAGACGAGCAGAACCGGAGCAGAGGACCCGTACCGCAAAAAGTCAACAAAGTTGACTTTTGTGGTCCGGGCGTCCGGAGCCATTGGAGTCCGAACGCCCAGAGCCATTGGAGTCCGGGCGCCTGGAACTCAAATCTTATCAAAATCGATGTGTACGTTGACCGACACATTGGGGATAAAGTTTTATCCCCTTCCAGGCGCCCCGACCAAGGCTATAAATACAGTCTTGGTCCAGAAGCTAGAATTCAACAAACAATTAGCAATACAACACTTGTGCGCTCTTCTTTTTAGTTTAGCTTCTCATTTCTGTGCTTTCACTGCTGTAAGAGACTTTTTCGGATGAAGGAGATACTTAGTGCAATCCATTCCTTGGATTAATAACCTCCCCAGTTATAACCAAGTCAAATCCGTGAGCCTCATTTTTTTTCAGTTTTCTTCTTTATTTAATTTACGCAAGTGTTCTTTTAAAAATTCAAGAAGAGTTTTATTTTTATTTGTGCAGGATTATTCAACCTCTCTTCTAGCTAGCCAACCGGTCCCAACAGAATGGATGACTCATTCATGGATGGATGACTCTATATTCTTGGGCAAAAATTAAGACACCCCAAATAAAAAGAAACATCAAATAAACTCCCTTTTTTACAAAAACAAAAAAAAAATCCTATGATTTTATCCTAAAAATACCTTTGCATATAACGCTACAACATAAAGAAGTTACCCGTTATTTGTTACAACGTGTTTAAAGTAGGTATACATAATAACTTTTACAACTATTTTAAAGTAATTTTGATGAAGTTTAAATTATTTTGATAGTTGGTAAATAATATTGTGATATAACGATGTCTAGAGATCTTAAACCTTAAATCATAAATACTGAACACACACACATTAAACATATTATAACAGTTACCATATTATAACAGTTACTAAGTAGCTTTTTTAGACGGTATAAATCTTAAATTTTAATTCTAAATTTACCCTAAATATATTATAGGAGCTACCTAATAACTTCGTAGAAGCTATCAAATAACTTTTATAATAGCACTGAATCCAAAGATATTTTTAAATAAAATTATAGGAGAAATACCCATTTAATTAATTTTTTTTTTGCAAAAAGAAGGTGATAATTGAAATTTGAGACACCCTTTCCATTTTCCCCTGTCTTTATTAAATTAATCAAAATTATTAAAATTACTCTAATTTAATTAAAATTAATAACTATTATTCACAGCTACTATTATGGCTATTGATTAGTAGCCACAATAATAGAATAACTACTATAATAATTTTAATCAAATTAAAATGGCTCCCAGGGCGTAGCGTAGACGGTGGGCACATAGTATATCTGACGTAATGGTCAGGGGCCGGCACTAGGGGAGTCGCTAAGGTAGCGGATCTACATTTTTTTTAATCAAATTAAAATGATTTTATCCTAGATAAAAAAAATATTTTAATAAACCAGTGTTCTAGTACAAATATAACTATTACAATAATGCTAAAATAACGATATTTTATGAAATAAAAAAATATATTAGCTCACTATGTTAATATTTTTGTAAAAAAATAGGATGTCCTTTAGATAAAAAGGATTTATTTACATATATATATATATAAACAATGACCTAATAACAAAGTTATTTATTGAACATAACTGAAACTTCCATTAAATTTAACACCAAATCTGTTAGTTATAGCAGAATTGCACATACAGACCACAATTGTAATTATAAGTATCATTGCTAATCTTTATAATTATAATTTTCTATAGAAAATCATAAAGAAAATATAACAATTTATTACGATCATAAATTCTCGAATGCTTTGCTTCTTCTTCTCCTCTACTCCTTTGAGGTTAGAGCAAACAAACCAAGAGCCCCAATGAGCAAGTACTGCAAAAATCATAACAACTCAATTAGCTCTAAGTAGTTAGGTAGTGGTGTTTTCGTAGCGTAAGAAACCATAATTCAACAGAGGGAAACAAATGGTCCGCGTAGCTACAAAGAGATTAACACGGGTTGATATTTTTATAGAAAAAAAAAAATGATAATTTCAGTTAGTCTTATTAATTATCTTTGGAGATGACCGGTCCGATCCCACGGAAGTTTCCCACCGGCCACTAGGGTAAATCGGGAAGCACACGCGACGGCCAGTTTAGAAGCCCAGCATCCTTTGATTACACCCCCATTTGGAGGAAAAATTTCTACAAATACGCCGTAACTGGGGTTCGAACCGTGGGTACCTGGAAGACAATCTGGATGTCCTACCACGGCACTATGCCCCGGGGACGGTTGATGTTCTTATAGAGATGCATATGAAAGAGGAGATTACAAAACGCAGACAAACTACCATGTACTTTGCTCGAAAGTCATTGATCCAGTAAAACAATGGCATGGACAAGCATAAGCAGTAGCTAATGCTACTTGTTATTTTATGTCGTACCTTAACGACCGGAATCTCTGTGAGGACAATGGTAATCCAACCGACATATGGTAGAAACCTGCAACAGTCGAGTATCGGCAGGTTAGGAGATGGCAATGGCTGGAAAAGAAATCTGAGAATGTAGAAATCTGAACTTCTTACCCTATGGCCCTGCCCATTATATGCTGCTTCTGAAGCCAAAGATGACCTTTAGCATACAGGACTCTATCGTTCTCGTCATTATTATCACCTGAAGAGCAAATCTAATGAGCATTTCCTAATAGATTATATAACAGACACAGATTTAGACTTCAGCGAAGGAATGACAGATAAGAACTTTATGGACACGTACTCGTGAAACGTCTACTTCTAAAAGATAGATAGTAAACAAGTGAGACATATAAACGAAAATGAATTCAGAAAGCACAATTTAGATTAAACAAACAAGCACACTTGCTTCATGATAACCATAAAAACTTACCTACATGATAAATGTCAACCGAATACAAATTGAAAAGAGTTGTCAGTTACTAATAAATGATCTCTTATGCAACAATGGACACTTTCTTTGCTAGAGTTGCTCACGGGAAATAAAACCAGCCATTGAAGAAGTAAACTATGTGGATGTAACTGAGGTGGCGATGTCTATACGGCAAGGTGGGAACTAAAAAAATACTTTACAATTACAGAAGAATCTTTCGTATATCTATTTGTGCACGTGGTATAGAAAAATCCACTACCTTTTGTTAGAATAGAAATCTCTTTCATGTCTTGTCGTTCATGGAGCTGCAAATAAAAATTGAGAGATGAAAGCAAAGATCACCAACTACCTGAATGACAAAAACGATACATTCACTCTAGAAACTTTTTTAGCAAAACAATGATTCTTAAACAGAATGAATCAGAAGCATGATTAATAAACATGAAAGTGTTTAAAAATTATTTATGGTTGCATCCATTCCATCAGCACAAACTCTTAATCCAACATTGAGAAATAGTTTGATGGTATCGAGTATCGACAAATGAAGATCACTCAAAAAGTTCCGTATTAACTCTTCAAAATTTCAAATCAAGGTTTAGGTGTGACATGCCGGAAAGTAGTTGCAGGCGCAAAAGGACAACAGGACTACAGAAAACGTACGGAAGTTTTGGCTGTATAATATTATTACACAAAGCACAAAATGGATTGGTAAACAACACGAATACAGTTGATGTTCAATTATAACTCTGACAGTAATCTACATGTATGTTTCCTCCCTTTGGATTCATCATCTTTGAAACTAAGATAGTTTGAATCAATCAATTAAAAAGCTCTATGCAAATTCTTAAGACGTATGAGCAACAGTCGCACTTTACATACAAAGTGGAGAAAATATATGGTAACTAGCAGAGCATATTCACTTGCATTTACTGAACGATTCCCAAGTCAGACTAATTGAGCTAAACCTCTCTGAGCAATTAACTTCTGCCGACTCATTTTTCTGGAATTTACACTAACACCCAACTATTATCCCATCATATAAAGGTCTACCGGAGTTCAGAAAAGAGAAACTTCAGACTTAATGTCAGAAGAGGCTAAAGAAAGCATAATAAATCACTCAGTATAAACAAGCAAGTATATGAGAGCAATCTAATGAAGATAAGTATATGAACAAGGGATAAGTAATTGAGTTGAAGCACTTGCCTCAATTACTCGATGAACAATCGGAATTTCACTTCTCTGCAGCAAGAGATTGTTAATGTCAATACATCATTTACAACTTGAAATCTCAGTACAGTGAGAATATTCTAAAATAAATGGTTGCCACAAAAACAGCTACATATCACTTGATGATTAAGGATCTTGGATCTCAAAAAGATTTACATCCATGACAGATATGCCAATATTTTGGGGATAAACCTTAATTCATTACTCTTCAAACTTCCACACAGTCATATGCTGTCTATCACATATATGTTTTCTTACAGCGTTGACCTAGCATCCACTTAGATTATTTTGTATTCGAATAGTCATCATCTGTTTAAACCCTAAGTAACCAGATTTATAATTAAGATAGAATTGATTGTGCACAATTATAGAAAAAAAACTTGAGTTATCATGATCGAATATAGATTTACGCATAGGCCATAATGGGCAACTAAACAAGGGCATCTAGAAGAATAATCTAAGAAATAATGCCAGTAGTCAAATTTAACACTAACATGTAGTTAAATATGATAAAATAAATTTTGATTGAGTAAACACTTGTCAAAAAGAAAATGTTAAGGGCCAGAAATGGCGAGGGAACAGAAGAGGAAACAAAAGTAGGAACAGAACATAGATCGTAAAACACGAGTAGTCTAGAAGTGAAGAAAGAACAATTAGATGAAAAGAAAAACGTAGGACAAGAGGAGAGAAATGAGAACTGAGAAAAAAACTAACAGTTACTATTCAAAAAAAAAAATGTATGTTGAATTACAGTAGAAAAAGGCCTGTATCTAACTCTCTATGGTTTAGTCATTGTCAATTGTAAGAAACGCATAATTTAAATCAGTAAGCACAAATTTCATAAGACTAGTTCATTCTGCAATACCACAAGCCAGAACCTAATTCTTAGGCAACTTATTCCAAAAGGCAAAATCTATTTCCGAAGTTCTAATAGTAATTTCAGTACTTGTAAATGAGAAAATGTATCCCCTTATCCTAATGACATTAATAGTGTAAATTCTTCAAGAATCTTTAGTTTGAACATGAAGACTACAGGCACCTTCATATGCTTCTTACCTTCACAAAAAGAACTCAATACATTCAAGAGAATGTAGGATGGTTGACATAATGACTACAGTTTACACTGTCTATTCACAAATCAGCTGGCACACAAAGACCTTGCATTTGGTAGAACAGTACAAGAACACTTGACGAATCTGTTTATTTAACCAGAAATGATCATTTGGTATTTTTGACCATTGAATAACGACAGTACTTAAACTGGTCCTGTTGGAAATTATCTTCTATTATGTAAAAAACAAAAGAGATACGATAATTTAGTAACATTTACCATAAAGACAAGCCACATGACTAAAATATAGGATTATGCAGTATCAGCTATTTGAATCTGAAAATGAAGCTTACATTAAAATTAAATACAACAATTTCACCTGCACGAATAGGCTCCTTTCCCATATTCAAGAATAGAATATCACCCTGCATGACAACAAGCAATAAATCCTCCTTTGAAGATTTTAACTAACATACTTAGCTAAATATATTAACGAAGCAAGTATTCAATACAAACAGATTGTACTAAAGCATATTTTGATCATAAAAGCAACAGTTACATTTATCGCTCGAACAGGCACTTGTGGGTGACCAAGCAAGAACTTACAATCAAACACCATAGTGAAGTGAGCCAAGATCGAACAGAAGACCTGATTTGCTTATACCAGTTTAAGTTCAAGTTCTACTAGGGTGACCTTTTAAGCCTACAAGGTGTTGTTTTCCCACCTTCGATCTTCAATCTAGCAACACCATTCGATCTCAAAACTGTTTTTTTTTTTTGATAGAACTACATTGTTGGACTCAATTTTCAGCAAGTAGAAATAGAAAGGCCATGAAACCTGTTGAGCACTAGGTACCTCACAGTCACAGGAGCCACCTGCACTTGCTTGCCCTAATTCAGTTAAACACAATTCAGTTGCATAAAGTTCCTGAACTCGCCCAATCAAAATGGGCAAAACACACACACGAGCAGAAGAAAACTCAATCCAACTTCTGATCAGGTTGCTCATATTAAAAATCCCAAATCATGCCACAAATGAGACACACGTACCCTCTGAAAACCAGGTTCCATGCTTCCAGAAAGGACGACCACTACCGGCGATTCCGTTCCGGTGACGCAAATCAAGCACTTCCATGCCATCACGGCCAACGCGACGACCATACCTGGCACAGCACTGAAACAAGTAAGACGAAGTGATCGACCGACTCCGCGGGCTTCCCCCCAAACTCGAGCAGAAGGCCCATCGATGGGGCGGCTCCAGTTTGAAGAAAGGAAGATGAAATCAAGTGGGAGGGGGGAGGAGGAGGACCGAGGTTGACTAATTGAGTTAGGGCTTGCCGGATGTCGAGAGAGCGTAAGGAATCAAAGGCGTCGGCGATCCAACCCATCGCGATTGCTGTTTCTCCCGCTCCTCCGCCGGAAGCTGTCACAGCTTGCAAAGGTTCGGCTTAACATTTAAGGAAAGAAACGTACATTTTATAGCGCAGAGAGAAACTTCCGTCTGGAGGGGTAACTTCTGCGTGCCACGTCGCAGCGCGTTTCTCGGCCGTTGGATTTCCGGAATGATTCTGCGCCGCTCGGATCTTCCAGCTCACCCGGGAGCTAGGGCACAAGTCCGACGGCGAGACCATCCATCATAGCCGCCGCCGGCGTCCGCCGGCCTCCACCAAAGCAAGCTCCACGAATTGGGGCAGAAAAGGGCCAACTGAGGGGCGTTTGGCGTTAGGTCGCAACCGGAGTTGTGGCCGACGCCCGTCGACGGATTTAACGCGGTGATGGAGGCATGCCCTTGGCGGCGAGTTTTCCGAGGGTCGGGTTTAACGGTTTGGAATGGCCTGGGAGCAGCATCAGTCCGATGAGCTTCACGTCGCTTCTGAGCGGACAGAAACAGGCACTGCCCGGATTGGAGCTCGGATTGTCACAACATCCACAAGTCGGAATTTTCAATCCTCATTCCTTGAGTCATTTCTATCATCATATAGGGCAGGGCGGTTCCGATGCCGGTGCCGGTGCCGGCGGCGATCACTTGCAGCTGCCGCAACAACAAGAAGAAGATCAAAGGCAGCAATCTCTCACTCCTAATGAGAATTCAGAAGCGTCAGAACAGTAGGCACTTAAAATATTGAATCTGTTCTCTGTGTTTTATTGCAAGTTAATGGTCCAAGAGAGGAATGTCGCCGAGTATTGTTCTTCGATTTGGATTTGGATTTGGTTTTAGATTTTAGTTTTGGGCAAAGAGTTAAGCCACCATCCGATACTGGTAACTGCTTCTTTCGATATTACAAGTCAAAAAACATTTTTCTTTTAGGAATTTTCATTGTTGATCAGTTCAATTGTATCGTGTTTGGTTCCAGGTACAAGCAGAATTGGAGTTGGCTGATTTTGAGGTTTGTCTATAATCTTAGTTAGAATCCAAATATACCATAAATTTTACTTTTGTTACCTATTTCTTTGATCTTTGGAGTTCTTCCCCTCCACTTGTTCGCCTGACTGATTCACGAAGATTTCTCTTTTCTTATCAGTTCACTAATTAAGCAAAACTAGGAGCCGACAGTTGCATCAGCGGCCGTCGGCGACAACCGCCGTTTGTGCGTGTCGAGTTGATGCCTAGAACTATCGACGATGCCGGCGTTTTTAAGGAGGTGGGTGAGCCTGCGTCGGCGCGGTTCTCCAAGCAGAGCAGCTTTGCTCGCTGGACGCCGCATCCTAGTCAACAAGCGTGTCGAGAACCGGCGCGCCGGCGCCTTCACAGATTCGAGTCGTGAAAATAACCTTTTGTAATACAGGATAAAATTACGTTCAATAAATCTTTCTCCAAGATTCTGCACTAGTATTGACAATTCTAGTGTTGAAGAAACTTACATGGTTGAGTGGCAAGATCAACAGCCCTTGGCAAAATGTTCTTCCAAATTAAGACAATCTTTGCTCAAGTTTTTTGAGGATAATTGTCTTCTTCATTTTGGTCTGGTCCTCCATTAATCTTGATGTTTCTTGTCCCATCTAATTACAAAGAGGATGTTTCTCCTCTGTGAGGAATCTCTCCATATAAAACTCCTTGTTATCCTCTCAATTTCCTTGCAGGCGTGGGATGGCTTCTTTGTAATGCCCATTTTGTTTCGCCTTTTCGCTAATACCTCTTAATATGCTTCCTTCGATGATCTTCCATGTGTGAGTTTGAATGCTATGTCGCTTCTCTTCTCATTAATTGAATTTAAGCTCTAACAAATTCTTAATATCTCTCCCTAAAAGTGCTTGTGTATACTTTTTAAGTTAAACCTTTTATTTGGCTCTCTGAATTTGCTTATTTGATGGTTGACTCTTTTTTTTTTCAAAAAAAAAAATGTGTGGTCTCTAGTATAATTCATCCTAGCTCAACTCCACATCATTTCTTTAATTAGACTTTATGCAAAATTGCTTGATAAATGAAGATGTTGGTTGGAAGAGGACACTATTGTTGAATGCCCTTGACAACTTAAAAAAATTTGCATTCCTTTGTTATTCCAAAGAATCTCAAAACTAGAAGAGGAGAGGTAGTCCTTGAATACGCGTGCTAAGAGAATGTTGGTTCAAAAGCTCAAAGATTCATATTTAAAGATATTTAGGGCACCTCTAATGGTCAGAGCTTTATATGAGTTTTTTTATAATCTTTAATATGCTACCTCAATACTATATCAAAAGTATAAAATTCTATCCCTCTCTCCACAATAGAAAAAAAAAAAAAGCTCCTATAAATTTTGTATGGATCCTACATTATCAATTTTTTTTTTACACCATTAATTAATATTCTGCACATATTTTTAATTTTGAGATGAAATAGCAAGTTTGAAATTTTGTTATGGTTCTTAGACTACGAACCTCAAATCTTGTATCGATAATTTTTTCTAGCTTTTTATTGGAGATGCCCTTAAGGGCAATGAGCATAGTCGGTATGAAGATTTGAAAAATACAGATTATAAGTGAATGCTATTTGGTCATATTTTAGATAGATATTTTTCTATTTAGGCATATAATTTTTTTTTAAAAAAATAGGTATCTTCAGCAAAGTTAATAAATAAGCTAGAAGTTGAATAGATTTATTTGAGTGAAGGTTTTCTTTGATAACCAAATAGTCTAATCGACTATATATAGATGTTTTGTTTGTGAATAAAAATATTATATCTTGGCTTGAGCCAATTGAATTACAGTTCGTTCGACTGAAATTATGTGAGTCAATTGCTTAGTCGACTAGTTTAAGTTGAGTTGATTGAAATTGTTATGAGTCGACTCGGGACTTAGCATTCATAGTATAAGATTTGTGATAACAAAATTTGAGTCAACTGGGATGAATGAAATTAATTGGAGTTGAGCCATTAGCCTAAAGGAAACAAATTTCTTTAGGCGAGTCCATTGGCTACAAATTCGGTTAGTTGAAAAGAAAATTATCGGACAAAAAGATCTATAAGTTCTGATTGAACACAAAGTCACTGGACAAAAAGGTCAATGATTATCTAATTGAATTGACTGATGAAGATTCAAGTCGATTAGTTACACTTTAAGTTGATTAAAGAGAAATTACCACTGTATATAAAATTTTAATTTGCATTTACGATTCAATCAACTAATGAACAATTTGAATCAACTAAGGCCACCTAGATTGCAAGGGGGCTGAGACAATCTCAAAGGAAATGAATCGTATGCTCTAAAACCTTCGTTATTTAATCTATTTGATTTCACTTAAAGATGAATATGTTTTAGGCGACCTAAAAAGATATTCATATCTAGAAAAAATTATTATTTTATTTTTTAATTATTATTATTATTATTATTATTATTATTATTATTATATCTTAATTAGATGGAGTCTTAAATTTTATATTGAAGGGGGCGAAAGATATGTATTTAAGTTGAGGGGAAGCGGCGGTGATGTTATCTCTCAATTCGTCCTTTTTCTCACTCTTATTTCTATATCTAATGTATTTTTTATATTAAAAAAATTTAGAAGGGACGGTTGCCACCGTCACCCGACTCCGTCACTGACCTCACCTACTAATCTTTTACAAAAGAGAAAATAAAAAATTAATAAACAAGGTTTCTCTACTTGTTGTGTTAGTATTAATATTATTTTGATTTCTATATTTCTATCTTATTTCCGCTGATTAAATCGGTAGCTAGCCATAAAATGGCAGGAATATATATTGCACCGCATAAATTAAATCACAATAGAAAGAATTTTCAATTACTACGAAAACAATAGATTATCTTTGATAGCTGAGCTTAATAATAATAATAATAATAATAATAATAATAATAATAATAATAATCAAACACGAACACTAAGATTTTATTTAGTTCGGAGCATGTGATGACTTATATTCCAAGGCCCGCACGTAAGAGTGCTTTCGATGGGCAATCACTATAATTTTAGAAATCTACAAATCAAAGTACACTTTAAATACAATAAATAAAAGTATACTGACAAATAAGAAAAGAGAATTTAAGGCTTCCGGTTGTTGGAGTCGAGTTACGGCTTTGCCGAATCATCCTTTGAGCAGTGTACAGTAAAAAGATTGTTGAAATCAAGTGTGTCCTTACCTCTGCTCAAACTAGGCTTAAGTAAGCCATTAAGGGCGCCTCCAACCTCCATAAGAGGCGCCTCGAGCCCGAGCGCCCTCCATACAACGTTCTGTGTGAGGCTTTGACCAAGGCGCCTCCAATAGCCCGGAGGCACCTCGGACACAGTTCATCCGAGCATTCCCTTGTGCAACTTCATTCCTGCAAGGCATATTAGTCCACAAACAAAGTATACCCTACAACACCAAGTTAGCACAATAATATAAGATAAATACAAGTATTTGACAGTCAACGGACTGTCCGATTCTGACTTCTGATTTCTCGGAAACCCTAGGTTGAACCGACACATACTGTTCCCTCTTCAGGGAACGCGTCCTCACCTACTACTCTAAGGAGAAGTTACCTGTTGCCAGATTGATCCTCCAGACCAACTAGACTTTTGCTAAGCGACTGAAGCTTCTGGTCTTTATGCTGGACATTCGCTCCACGACCTATCCAGACTTCCACCTGGTTCGCGATACCATGATTTCAACCTAGAGTCCCCGACTCTA
>JBBMJZ010000081.1:11459959-11471708 GCA_037833815.1 Zingiber zerumbet | reverse complement strand
ATAATTTTATTAGGTTTGATTAGATTTATTTGTATTCTTTAATTAAATTAGAGTGGGTTTTATATAGTTTTGATAAAACCTAAGTAACCCTTCGTCTTCATCGCAGCCACGCACAGTGCGTGCTGCCCCATCCGATTCGGCGTTGGTCTGCTCGCCAGGTGCATGCCGCCGTGAGTTGCCGTTGGAAAAGAGGCCGCGAGCGGAGTGCTGTTCTGCCGCCATCCGACCCCGCGCCACTTTGCTAGCCGGCAACCAGTCGCCGCCGGAGAAGATACCGCGAGCAGCTGTCCAGTAGACCGTCCCGGCCGTTCCAGCCGTTCCAACCGTTCCAGTCCCTTTTTTGCCGTTATATCGGCTGAGAACGTCGTTCCAGAGCAAGTCACATTATTTGCCGGAACTTTGGAATGGCGTGAGGCGTTCGCTTGCTGGAACGCCCGTTCCGGCCGTTCCACGTCCGTTCCGACGAACCATGCGCTTGATTAATCCTTTTTCAGTTTCACGGTAACTTCTACACTTGTCCCTTTAAAAACAAGAGATGTAAAACTAGAGCATATTCCAACTTTAACTCTTTTGCGAAAAAAAAAAAAATAGCTGCTATCAAGAGATAACGACACAATACAAATTCAAAATTATCATTCTCATGGGAAAAAAAAGGTGTTCTTCATTTTCGAAGCAATCATTGGTTTCTAGATGGCCACTAGAAGCCGTGAAGATCGACCAACTGGGAAAGACATTATGTATATAATCATTTCCAACTAACCTTGATATAAATTTAGGAGAGAACTTTCAGAAAGTAAGGGTGACTTATAGTTATAGCACGTTGTATTTTTCCAATTTTGAAGAGTTGTAGATATTATTACCCTAAAATATATTGTTAATTCTATTATGGGATGAAGATGTTCGTGTAATCACGTCTCTATTTGGTTTTGATGTTTTAACAAAAGAAAGTTAGAAGGTGTTGTGCTAATTAAAAAGGTATGTGTTCCGATCAAATAGATCAAGTCATCAGTCAACAAACTCACTAACGTACGTGCTCACTCCAAAGACCATCAATGAAGGAGATGAACAACAACCTAAGATACACTCGAGAGCATTAGACTAGCCGAGGAATGGATCCCGAGGTCACTTTGACATTTAAAAGATGCACAAAAAAGAGCAAATATGAGGAAGGAGAAAAAGAAGAAGAGGGACAAGAAGAGGTACCGTGGTTCGGCGACTTGCCTACTCCACAAAACATCTCAAACTTTATTAGAATTCTCTCTACACAATTGAATTATATTCCATGATTCTTGTGATTATACAATAGGTTTACAATGACCCCTATAAATAATACATAAACCCTAAATCCGGTAAAATTACAACAGAATTCTATTATGAAAAACAGTAACAAAATTTTGTTATGAAAAATCGTAACAGATTTTTCTTTCATAACATCTATCGCATTGACCTTTATCCAAATATGAGTCACCCGCCAACAATCTCCACTTTGGCGAATATTCACCCCTTCGAAGAACATGAGTATCTAAAAAAACTCCACCTAGATCTCTGGGTTTGGGCTTCCTTCCTCTAGCATCTAGAAATATGGATCATGTTCAAGCAATACTTGAACCACAGTGGTCACTGGCTTTGTCAGCATGTTTACAGCATTGTTTGCAATATGAACCTTCTCAAGTTGAATTTTTTTAAAAGCAATAAGCTCTCTGATCTTGTGAAACCTCACATCAATGTATTTGGTTATCACATGATACACCTAATTCTTTGTCAAATAGATAACACTCTGACTATCGCAAAATAACTTGACTCCACCTTGTTGAACGCCCAGTTCTCTGACTAACCATGTAAGCCATAAAGCTTTCTTCACTGCTTCAGTTGCTGTCATGTACTCCGACTTCGTAGTAGAAAATGCAACAATAGATTGTACCATAGATTTCCAACAAATAAGTCCTCCTGCCACGATGAACATGTTTCCTATAGCAGACCTCCTGTCATCTAAATCTCCTACATAGTATGTATATACGTACCCAGCAACTAAATGATTTCCAATTATCTACTAAATATGATGTCATAAGCAATTATATTTCTCAAGTATCTGAAAATTCATTTCACTGCATCCCAATATAGTCGACTAGGATTTGAGAGAAATTTGTTCACCATACTAACTGCTTATACTAAATTTGGTCTCGTGTAAACCGAGGAATACATCAGACAACTAACTGCACTAGCATAATGAACTCTTCTCACTACAATAAATTTGACTTTCTGGAGCGCGCAATTATATTATCGACAGTGTGCATCACGTGCTGCACAACTCAAAGCTATTAAAAGTCCCAACACATCGACAGTGCACGGTCGCGCGCTGCAGTTAAGGGAATTTACAGCGCGCAGCCGCATGCTGTAGTTAATAGCATTCGCAACGCATAGTCGCACGCTATGATTAATAGCATTCGTAGCACGCAACCGCGTGCTACTGTTAATAGCATATAAAATAAAAATAAAAAATAAAAAAGGATTCAATACATACTATATCATAATAGCATTAAAAAAAAAGAGGTTTCAATACACACTAATGATAAATCTTTTACAACTAAAGCTAATACAACATTAGAAATTTGATCCATTAAGAATTTGAAAATTTTTTAATGCAAATTAAGCCTTCAACAAAATAGCTAACACCATTCATGGTTTCGTCAAAAGCCAAGGATACCCGATTCTTTCCAAGCATCTTTTATCATAAACAACTTAATCAATCCATCTAGTAATGTCATCTTCATTAACAGTGGCAAGCATCTCTATGATTACTTCTAGGACAACCTGCACATAATGAAACAAGCAAAATGTCATCAAAATCTTATAGCAGGAAACATAATTTACACTAGTCGGTAACGGATAGTGGATACAAATTGAAGATGACCACATAGAAAGCATAAATCCATAATTATGATTATATAAAGCATCAAGATTTTGCAAATACAAACTCTCCTATTAGAAGACCAAACTTTGTGCACCATTACTCCAAAAATCTCTAATGCCGACATGCATCTATATTTTTATGTTCCATGTATCAAAAGAAATGAAATGTGGTACAATCAGTATAAATAGAAATAGAATATATGCATATGATAGAATACTTTATGAAGCAAATTAAATCATTATAATAAGAACCACATCACCAGAAGCATCTGCCTATGATGCATCAAATAGGTTCAACTCTTCATGTGAAAAGGTATCTGATAAACATATCACAACATAAGATAATGAAAGATGAAACTACAATAGAAACTAGGATAAAGAAGGAACTCAAAACTAACCCATCAAGATGAGGAGCAGACTTAAAAGTGATAAACTCGGAACCATTGGCCATTGATAGAAGACTAGGACCATCATGGTTTAGAATCAACTTTTCAGATGGAAAAAGGAATGACAACAAGTTAAAGATTAAAAAAAATACAACCCAAAGCAAGACATTCACTTGACAAATAAAGAGAAACACCCACATTTGGAACATGCCAACTACTACAGCTAACTACTACTATTGTTTGTAGAAGAAAAGAAAATAAACATCGTGTAAGGGCCAAAAGATAAGCATGATGCAAGGACATTTGATAAACTCAAATTGTTTTCATGAATCTTTCAAGCTATCAGCATGTTTGCATCCAAATGCTTCACATATTTTATGCCAAGTGCAGACTTGAATATTATATAACGACTACCAAGAAATTCTAACTTAAAATATCAAGAAAATATTCTAATAGAGAAAAACAAACCTTCATTAGATTTAATGTGGCGTCAATAATTAGACAATGTAAAAAATATTTTAAAAAAATATGAATGACATTCAAATTAATGTAACACCATTTTCATGAATCCATTCAAAATCTCTTGGAACAATTGTTGCACCTAGTCAAAGTGCCCTTGGAACATCAAGGCAAAAGGTGGAGTACATAATGAAGCAAGATTGCTATGGGTACAATTTGATGTTGACATAGCGCTCTCGCTTGATTATCAAATAGCAGAATCTCTTGATATGTTGAAGGGAAACATCTAAACTTGGTCAAGAGTTGAGACCTGTGGTGTTTTGTATTAAATAAAATTCAATGCTAATAAAGGAACCATCAAATAATTGAACTTTGAAAATGTATTATCACACAACAGTAGATAGAATTACGCAAATTAAGTTAATAGAAGTACATAAATTATGAAAATGTTAAGACAATTAAGAATATTTTCCTCATTGAAGAAATAGAAATTTCAAAGAAAAAAAAGTCATCGCAAACTATATCCAACAAAAACACACTCTAACTTTCATAGGTTTAGTGGAAGACCACCTAGTAATTCCATTAATCTATCAAGGTAAGAAAGATGACTCCACCCCACCACTTCCATTGCTGATATAGAAGAGTTGTATAGTTTCATCAAGCTTCCAACCTGTAGCCTGTAAAATACATCTGCAATCAAGGACTTACTATTACAGTACGAGGAGTAAGTGAAAATCTCCATTTGGTGAGTACATAGATCTATCAAGATTTCAAGATTTTGACACTAGCAGTCGATGAATTTATCAATCTAACAAAATTCTTAGGGCCTAAATAAGAGGTACGGTGGAAGCAGATCCCCATACCAATTACTCCAAATAGCACCTCTTTTGTCCAAAGTCAAATGAGAGGCGAAGACTACACTTACTGGAAAAACGTTCTTCAAACAAAAGCAAGATATCTAACTTTACTATCACTAACCACACACACAAAAAAAATCTGAAATCAATAAAGGAAGGAATAGGTCACCGCAGTTGAGATGATCCTTTATGGCGACAACAGCACCTTCTACCTCCAATCGATGGAATCAGGAAATCGTCCCCTTCTCTCAGCCGGTACAGATTGTTGATCTTCCGAGAGCCAGATCTAAAGTCCTTGAAGAACCTGGCAAGTACTCCCCATTGGTGAGGTCAGCGAACCAGTTCATCTTGAGGCAGTAGGTGTGCTCCCCATGGTCGGCCATCGAATTGTGCTCTTCCACGATCCGGAGGTTCTCCTTGAAGACCTTGAGTCAGTATTCGTCTAGATATTGGTCTTTTTTGGCGGGGGGCAATGCTTGGCCCTCCACTCCAGGTAGAGCATTCTCACCTCCCCATCGATACGGACGGGGACAACTCTATCTTGCTTGGAGAGGGTGAGGATGTCCTGATAGGGAACAGCAGAGACGACAACAAGGGCGGAGGACGAGAAGAGAAGGAGGAGGACAATGACGAAGGTGGAAACCATGGGCCAAAAAGAGGGAAGAGAGGGCTCACGAGGGGCGGAGCGGGGCGGCGAGGGTTTCGGCAATGGAGAAGGGTTTTTGATCGGGTGTGGTGTGGCAGGGAACGATTCGGGGTGGACGAGATAAAAAAACGTGTAAGATTTTTAATAGTGTATTTTTAAGCACGATTAAAATTTTAATTTTTAAAATTATATAATATTTTTAGCAGTGTGTTTTGAACGCTATTGAAATTTTAATTTTTTTAGATTTGTAATATTTTTAACTGTCACTAAAAGTATGCTGCGAATAATTTTAACCGCGTTTAATTTTTAGCACGTTATTATGTGTATAGGTATAATACTATCAGGAGCATACTTAATTGGGTGTGCCATAAAAATTACTATATATTAACAGTGCACCCCAAAAGTGTATCATTAATGGTGCGCTGCGAAAAGTCATATTTGTTGTAGTATCTTGACATCTCTTGGATCTTGTCATCCATATTTGGACAATATGTACTGGATAACTTGAAGTGATATGCTAGGATATACGTTCACCGACTTTGCATTCTATATGTTGAATCTATTCAGCACCTTCTCCACATAGGTATGTTGAGACAACCATAATCTCCCTACAGCTCTATCCTTGTAAATCTCTATTCTAAGAATCTTCTTGGCCTCTCCCAAATGATTCATGTCAAATTCCTTGTTCAGTAGTCTCTTCAATTTATCAACCTCTTTCATCTTCTTTACAACAATGAATATGTCATCTACAATAGTAGTAAAAAAACTAATGATTCATCTTTAAGGCTCTTCACATATATGCAACAATCATATTTACATCTCTTATATTCATTTTGAATCATATATAAATCAAAACTTTTGTACCATTACCTGGGAGATTGTTTCAATCCATAAAAAGATTTCTTCAACTTGCAAACCAACCACTCTTGTTCGGACTGACTAAATCCCTCAAGTTGTGACAAAAAAATTTGCTCATCTAAATTTCTATAAAGAAATATTGTCTTCACATCCATTTGCTCCAGTTGCAAATCATGATGTGTCACCAAAGTCAACACCACTCTAATTGATATATGTCTTATTACTTGAGAGAAAATTTTTCATAGTTAATTCCCTTTCTCTATGAATACCCCTTTGCTACCAACCGAACCTTGAACTTCACTTTTTCTCCCTCTGACATTGCTTCTTTCTTCTTGAATATCCACTTGCACCCTATAGCTTTCTTTCCTTCAGGAAGTTCCACTAGATCTCACATTTGATTCTTATGCAATGTCTCCATCTCCTCTGCCATAGCACCCGTCTACTTGTCCTTCTCAGAGTTGTGTATCACCTCTTGAAAAGATGTAGGATCTCTACTACTAGTAATAAGTACATAAGATGTCAAGGCTTCGAATTTGTATCTAGTGGGTGGTTTTACGACTCGTCTCGTTCTACCACCAGCTATAGTGAGATGCTCCATGTACTCTAAGCTAGAATCATTGGAGTCATGAGTCTCTAGTTCCACCTGCATAATATCTTTCTCCATGTTGCTATGTGGTATTTCCTTGTCATCTTCCTGAGTACGCTATAGCATAACCTTCTTGTCAAACATCATATCTCTACTAATCCCCACCTTATTTACCTTAGGATCCAAAGCTTGAAGCCTTTAACTCTTTTTTGATACCCCAAAAAAATGCACTACTTTAACTTCACATCTAGCTTTGGTCTTTCTTCGTTAGATATGTGTATATCTAAAAATTATAAGATGAGAGTAATCTACTTAAATCCTTGTCCATACTTCCTCTAATACTTTGCCTTCTAGTGCTGCCCTTGGTAATCTATTAATGAGATAACATATCATGTTAACTGCTTTCTTCTAGAAATTCTTTACTAGCTCTGTATTTAGTCTGAGACATCTTGTCTTCTCAATGATTGTCTTGTTCAACCTTTCTACTACCTCCTTTTGCTAAGATGTCCTGCGAACTGAAAAATACCTCATTATCCTATGTTGTTCACAAAATTCCTGAAACTTTGAATCTGTGTACTCAGTTTTATTGTTTGACCTAAGACATTTGATCTTCCTTCCAGTCTGGTTCTCCACTTCAATTTTTTACAGTTTAAACTTTGCAAAAATTTCTAACTTATGACGTATAAAGTATACCCAGACCTTTCGTGAGTAATCATCAGTAAAACTTACAAAATACAAGTGCCCTCCACTTGATGCTACACTGGTTGGTCCCTATAGATCCTTATGTACGTAATTTAGAATCGCCTTCATCTTGTTTGTTACCATCTTCAATTGCACTTTGCTTTGTTTCCAGAGAAAATAGAATTTTCATAATTCAAGCTTACACGTCTTGACATCCTTCAACAAATCTCTCTTGTTTGATTCAGACTCCACCGACGCAACTCCACCTACAATTATAGTCCCTATCAACTTATAGATGTTCCCTGCTATCTTTTGTCCTTTCATTACACTGAGAGCTCCCTTGTTGATTTTTATCACCCCACTCACTGATTTGTAACTACAACCAATACCATCTAGTATGCCTAGCGAAATCAATTTCTTCCTTAGCTCTGGTATATATCTGATATCACATAGGGTTCTAATCATACCATCAAGCATCTTGATTATGACGTTCCCTATGTCGATAACTTTGCATGACGCATCATTTTCCATCAATACTAAACCAAAATCTACTTCCATATTTGAAGTCATGTGATATAAACATGTAGAGTCTAAAATTCATGCACCCGTCACTTCTCCGAACTCGACATAACTGATAGCATATCTCCATCATCGCTCTCTGAATTTTCTTTTTCGACTATATTTGTAGACTTTGCAGAACTACCTTTGTTCTTTGTAATATGTTTCTTTATCTCTGGGCAATCTCTCTTGATATGACCTTTACCTCTACACTTGTAGCACGTGATCACCTTCTTCCTTCTCGACTTAGAACGAACCTTATTATTGTTACCCGATCCATGTCGAGATTTGCTTCTACCACGCTCTTGGTTGTTATTTATCATAAGTCATTCTCCCTGAAAAATTTCATCGCTTGTTTTCTTCCTTTGGGATGCGTGTGGTAGGATGTAATATGTCTTGTAATGCAATTTTGAGTATATTACAAGGTTGATTATTTTGTTTGGTTTCATTTATAACTTGTAATGTAATGTAATATGAATTACATAATGTAATGAAATTTTGTAATCTGGATTACAAAACAAATTCTATGTAATCTGATTACATTACGAGGTTACCGTTTAACAAAAAATTGAATGACAAATATACCCCTAGTTCACGGCCTCCCACCTCGCTTGCCGCCGCCTCCCATCGTCGCCCCCCGCCGCCGATCGCCAATCGCCGCCCCGCCGCTGGGCGGCCGCAAGCTTCGACAAAGGTGTAACGGCTGCCGGTAGAGGTCGTAGGATATTTTTATCATTTTATAATAATATGAATTACATTCCTTATAAAAAAAAATAAACATCAAATAAAAGAATATAATCACCCTTGTAATCAAAGATTACATACATTACATTACTAAAAATAGTAATGCAAACAAGATTATATTACATTACATTACAAATTTAATTTCATTACAAGCTCTATTACATTACACCGAACCAAATGTAGCCTTGGTGAAAACCTAGCAATGCACCTGTGATCTCCTCCAATTTGAGAGTTTTTTTATCCCACGTCAAAGTAGTAACCAAATTCTCGTATGTAGGAGATGAAGGTAGAGAATTCAACAATATCAGCACCTTGTCTTCATCTTCGATCTTCATATCAACCTACTTCAGATCACTCACAATTTGATTGAATACGTTGCTCAAATAATTTTTGCTTGAGATACAACTTGTTTGTCAATGATTTGGACATGTACCAACTTTCCAACTTTTACCAAACTACTACTGGTGACTCCTCATCCATGACATGGTACATCACATCATCCGTTAGACAAAGCCTAATTGTTGTCACTGTCTTCGCTTGAAGTTTTTCCTAATCTGATCTCTCTATGCTTTCCGATTTCCCTTCTCCTAGTGCCTTCACCATGCCTTATTGCACCAATAAGTCTTTGACTCTTCTCTGCCATAATCTGAAGTTTCTGGTTCTGTTAAACTTCACCATATCAAACTTCGCAGAAGTCATCCCCGATATGTTGAAGAGATCTACCAAAACATGTAGCTCTAATGCCAATTATTGCACAAAAGAGGGGGCAACACCTCTCAACCTCTAATGCAGAAGAAGAGAAAGAGATAGCGCGGAGTAACAAGACAAAGACACACAAAAGGAGAAAACACGAGGAAGGAGAATAAGAAGAAGATGAAGAAGAAGAGTTACCATGATTCAGTGGCATGCCTACTCCATAAAAATAGCCAAAGATTTTTTAGAATTCTCTCTATACAATTGAATTATATTCCATGATTCTTGTGATTATACAATAGGTTTACACTGATTCCTATAAATAGTGCATAAACCCCAAACCTGGTAAAATCATAACAGAATTCTGTTATAAAAAAATCGTAATAAAATTCTATTATATAAAATCATAACAGAATTTTATTATGAAAAATCGTAACAGATTTTTCTTCCATGACATCCATTTCATTGGCCTTCATCCAAATATGAGTCTCCCATTAACAATAGAGAAGATGGAGAAGAAGGAGCAAACCTAGTTTAGGATGTTGAGAATTAGAGGATCCTTTGTTATTACCTTCGTAAGTATATATATAGTTGTCAGAAGAGCATCTTCACATCAACTAGAATATCATCATTGTAGGAGTCGGTGAGGAGATCAGATCCGACAGCTGTTAGTTACCTCCCCATTCATCCAATGTCATGTGTCAGTAGAGGGCATCTAGGAGACCATACCATGTCTGATAATCTCATAATCACTTCTCTATTTTTAGGATGTCATATGTCCTAGAATATTCGTAATCATTGTCAGCAAGCCCGTGTAAGACATAGACTTGTCTTGAGGTGAAAAAGACGATGTTCATGCGTGGCCTTGAGAATAGACAAAGTTGGGATTTGAGACCAAGACTCAGTAGATGTCGAGATCCGATGCTGAGAGAGGGTGTCAGGGACTGGAGTCAAGACAGAGATAATGTCGAAACCAGAGGTTAAGCCAGGGTATATGTTAGGATCGGAAGTTGAGACTGAGAGATAATGTTGGAACCTGAGACCAAGTCAGGGTAGATGTTGTGATTGGAAGCCAAGATTAAGAGATGATGTCGAGACTTGGGATTGAGTTAGGGTAGATGTCGAGATCAGGAGCCAAAACTAAGAGATGATGCTGGGACGTGGACTGAGTAAGGGTAGATGTTAGGATCAGGAGTCGAGACTGAGGGATGATGTTGGAACCTAGGGCTGAGCCAACATAAATGTTGAGATCGGGAGCCAAGACTGAGAGCCATGGTGTCGGGAGGAATATTCAGTCGATAATAATAGTATTTTTTTTGTAGTGGATGGTGTCGGGACTTCAAGATGCCATGGTGGATATCAAGGTTTGGTCGGTCTAATCGGACCTGAGTCTTATCTGGTCTGTATCAGTTATCTTTGAGTCATGCATGACCCACATTGACTTTGACTAACAACTCAACATGATCATTAACCCATGGGATACGTTGGGAGCTGAAGAAAACTGCCACATTAGTATCGTAAATCTTTAGGTGTGAGTTACTTGCATAAGTATTTAATGTGTAGAAGGGGAAGAGTCCTAACAATTAAGATTGATCAAATAAATAAAAGTCTTCACACATTAAGGTTAAAGCATACCTAGAAGTAAAACTTCTGGTAATTGTATATAAAGATTATTATACTCATATTTTATATTTTTTTATAGTCTATTTTTAAATTATATGAAGGGAGATAAATCATAGAGTAAGCTTATAGCTATAGTTAAGGGATAGGAAGAGTTTTTTCTCTGAGGATATCCGTCCGGTAGGAATTAATCTCTTATCTTATTATAGTAAATCTACTGCCCTCTAATCAATTAATCATGCCATAGGAACAAAGTTTCTTGGTAATACAAAGACAAGTGTGAGAGTATTTGTTTGTACGAAAGGAGTTTATCGTGGGATAGATTAGTCACGATCTCAACCTTATAATTAACTTTCGTAGTGACATAGTCGACTGAAGCTTGAGGCATTGGTCAATCAACCCAGGATAAATAAAAAGGGAATGAAATGTTTCTATTAACGTTTGTTTGTAAGCCAGCCAACCGATAATTTAACTTGATGTGGATATGCCCTAAAGGCGGAGGGGTGATTAGGAGAAGAGGGGAGGGCAATTTGGGAAAATTATTGTGGCACCCTTTTAGGGTACTGTGGACAACGAATCAAGGGGGGCAGGGGTTCGTGGAGGCGCCGCCGGGAACAGGAGAAGGAGACCTCCTTCTTCCTCCTTCTACTGCTCCTTGCCGTCGCCGGCGCCGACCACCGGCTCCTCTCCTCCCTCTCGCGTTCCTCTCTCTTTCTCTTCATCCCGTCGCAGCCGCCAACAGAGAAGGATC
>JBBMJZ010000081.1:11430480-11453450 GCA_037833815.1 Zingiber zerumbet | reverse complement strand
GTCGCTAACGGCCTCTCTCAACATTGGATCCCGACATCATCTCCGACTTACCTCCAGGCCTCAACACCATCTTTCAATCTCGACTTCAGATCTGTCTATTCTCAAGGTCACTTCACATCGGCGTCACTTATTTTCACCCTCGAGATAGGCCTATGTCCTACACGGGTTCGCTAACGAGGATTGCAAATATTCCAGGGCACATGACATCTTAGGAGTGGAGAAGCGGTTACAAGGTTGTCGAATTTGGTCCCCTAGATGCCCCCTACTAACATGTGGCGCTGATTGAATGGGAAGGCCACCAACGACTGTCAGATTTGGTCCCCTCACTCACTGCTACTATGATGATGTTCTGTTCTTCGTGGACATTCTATAAATATATAAACACTCACAAAGGTAACGACAAGGAGATTCAAATCTTGAAACCATAGACTAGGTTTTCTCCTTCTGCTCCATTTTCTTCTTCTCGCATATCACCTCAAGCAAACCCTCATTTGAGTGTCGGAGTAGCCCCGGGATCCATCCCCGACCAGTCTAACTCTCTCTTCGGGTGTCTCTCAAGTTCGTTCTTCCTCTCCATCGAAAGCCTTTGAGGAGAAGTGTGCATCAGCAAGTTCATTAACGGATGGCTTGACCATCCACAGTATTTGGCTAGAACCGTGATAATAACAAGATGATAATTATAGTTAATTAATTGGAAAATAAAAAAGATGATATTGCATCATGGCGAAAATATCTACAGTTATTGGGAAATAATCATAGATAAATTTAGAGGAAGCAAACCTAACAGGTAAGAGGATCGGCAAATCATGTAGGAGACTAAGAAAAATCCTTGCTTCGACATATTTAAGGGTAGAACTCAACTTTGAATATTATAGAGCATGATATCTTTGCTGCCCTAGCTAATGGGAGAACTATCATAACTCATAAGGCAAGCCAAAAAAAACATACGTGGCATATTTTGTGATAGTAAATCTCATATTCAAGTAATTGTATCACCTTCATTCTCAGTGTGTCTCCTCCATTGCCATGATTCATTTCCATGAGTTGTTGACCACGTTTAGAACAGGTTCTCATATATAATCTCCTACACTAAATTCCTTACCCCAATTTTTTTTTCATTGCTAATTAGTGGTAGCCCATGGAAATCCCATCTCATTCTGTATTTTGATATTAGATGCATCTCTAATTTTATAAATCTTTTAGGAACATTGTAAGATAATGATATATTCTATGTACCGTCATCAGCAAATATCAAACTAGCATCCAATTATTTTTTAAAAAAACAAAATTATCTAGTTACATTTTTTTATTTTGCCTTGTACCTTGTTTAGTTTAAATTCAATTTCTTAGTTATAATTTTGATGATGTTTTATAATTATGTAGGATTGGATACTACTAGCTAGTTTTGGAATGAGATTGATTGTCTTCACTAGGAAGTATTGTATTTCATATTATTAGATTAAGATATATTATACTTTATTTGAGATGTATGGATATTCATCTTTGCTTTGTTGTTGGATTGAATTTGATACTTTGATTATATTGGATTTGATTGTATCATTTTTGTGAATGTGATATGTGGATTGTATTATTTGTGCAATGTTATAAAGTGTAATGTGAATGTTATGTTTGAGAATGTGTTATGTTGTTTGTGAATGTATGATGTGTAATGTGTGCTTGTGAATGAAATCATCATTTGTGATTATGATATATCGTTAGTAAATAGGGAAAATTTTGAATACAGGGAGGTGATGTTGAATTTTTCATGATAATTGGCGACGAAATATTAAAAATCCACCGCTAATTAACAACGACATATTAAAAATCCATCGCTAATCAGAGATAAAATTTTTATATTTTGTCTCTAATTACTGACAGATTATTAATATTTCATCTCTAACAAGAGACAACATTTTAAAATTTTATCTCTAAACCTAGCGACGGATTTTTAATATTAGTGACATATATTAAATTTTTCTCTATAATTTTAATGACGGAATATTTAATTTCATCACTAATTTAGAGATGAATATTAAAATAACAAATAAATATTTAATTATATTGTTAAATGAGGTCAATGATCCATTTTATAGTAATGATATTAAACGACGAGGGTAAGGAGGTTCTACCGTGCAGTTAGTATTTGTCTCATGCCCTGGGCTTTATAAAGATTTTGGGAGCGGATGTAAAATATCTCTCTCAGGTAAAGGCCGTACAAAATCTGTTTATATTTTGCAAAGATAATATAAAAATGAATTTATGCAAAAAAGAAACAGAATGTTTTTTGAAAAGAGAAAATTAAAATAAAAATCGTGGTCGGCAGGATTCGAACCTGCGCGGGCAGAGCCCACATGATTTCTAGTCATGCCCGATAACCACTCCGGCACGACCACTTGATGCTTACATGATTAACAACATTATTTTATTGTAAAAATTATTGTTTAATTCTAAAGGCGTGAAAATTAAGGGGCTTTATCTTTATATTGTTTCGTCTCAAAAACACTTGTTCAGCTTGCAGACGTGTAGCTATTCTTAATACGCGTAAAACACTCATTAAATTTATATTAATTATTAGAGAATAATGGACGAGTAGTGACAACATAAGAAAGGAAGAATTACATTCAAAGTAGGAAGAACTAATCGTTGTCGATCACCGGCTGAAAGTTACAGAAGCGAAAAAGTAGTAACATATCTTTGAAAGCAAGCGCATGAACCATAACTTTTCATTCTACAAAATTTATACTCTTATCAGATAAGATTCACACCGGATCGGAGTTACGTGAAACCTTTCAGAGTAGGAACAGAAAGCAAACACGAAAGACCATGGGAATTAAGTGAGATTAACAGTTGATAGTTAGACTCCGAGTGGAATTTTACTTGACAGATTTTACTGAGATCCATCGCTAGCTTCGGGAGTTGGGATCGAACTTACGTAGATAGCTCTGCAGGAGAACAACTCGCTCACTCGGCCCGATGACCAATGAGAGATGAATCTTACCTTACGCATCCTTCTCTGGAACTTTTTCTACCTCTTAATCGTCGAGTAGGCCTTTGCCCGAAACTGAAACCATACCAGCTCTACAGGTTGACTTGGGACGAGATGGACATGATTAGCTTCTAATTGTAGACTTGGAGAAGCATCGTTTCGTACGTAGAAGTGCACATATACGCACGAATTTATACAGGAAAAGACAGGTAAAATTAAGCCCTTTTTTAAATTTTTTTTTTTTTAAAAAAAAAACAATACGAGAGCTATAAAGCTAGAGACGACGGTGCGGGAGGTAATTACAAAGCAGCAGCAGGAGAAGTTGAGTGGTAGGAGGCGATGGATCCGGGCGAGGCCTTCTCGGAGAACGTTTACAAGTGGGACCCGCGCGGCGCGCCGCCGCACCCATGCCGCCTCGTCGCGCCCCTCCCTCTGCCACCGCCGCCGCCGCCGCAGCCGATGGTTCCGCAGCCGGCTGCCGAGGCAGAGGATCAGCGACCTAGGGAGCTGGGCGAGGTGTTCTCGGGATACGGCGTACGGTACGCGACGGTGGCGCGGATCGGTGAGTTGGGATTCACTGCGTCGACGCTGGTGGGCATGACGGAGGCGGAAGTCGACGATATGATGGCCACCCTCGCTCACCTCTTCCGGTGGGACCTCCTCCTCGGCGAGCGCTACGGCATCAAGGCCGCTCTCCGCGCAGAGCGCCGCCGCCTGGTAAACTCCCGCCTTATCCTCCAGAACCGCGGCCACCACCGACTCGACGACGAAGGTCGCCGCCTCCTTTTCCTGAACGACCATCAACTCCAAGGCAATAGCATCGCCCTCGACGCTCTTTCTCAAGAAGGTCAACTTACACAAGTCCAATCGATTAATTCTCTTCACTCCGCTTCTAATATCAACTTCCCTATTAATGGCGACCCTGCTTTTGGCAGGACTATCAGAGGAGCCGGTGCAGCTCGAGAAAGAAGCAGCAGGGAGCGGAGGAGAGACCGCCACGGCCGTCGCCAAGAAGGACGTCAAGGGCAAGGACAAGAAGAAAAGTAGCGGACGGAAGAAGATTAAGAAAAAGAGATCATTTCAAGAAGGGGAGGAAGAAGAGGAAGAGGAGGAGGTGGAGGAGGAAGAAGAAGAAGAAGAGGAGGAGTGGGGATCGGGGTCGGAGACGTCGGGTAAGAGCCTGCGAGCGGAGCGACAGAGGGAGCACCCGTTCATCGTGACGGAGCCGGGGGAGGTGGCGCGGGCGAAGAAGAACGGCCTCGACTATCTTTTCCACCTCTACGACCAGTGCCGCCACTTCCTCCTCCAAGTGCAGGCCCTCGCCCGCCAGCACGGCCACAAGTGCCCCACCAAGGTCTGTACTCCCCTTCTCTCTCTCTCTATCTCTAGCGTCTAGTCTACCCCCTGCCTCCACGTAGCAAGTAGCAGAGCTGTGGCCCACTCACGGTTCCCAGCCGTACCAGGTGTCAGGACCGCCTTGGTGCGAGAGGAGTTGTCTTGTCGAGAGTGGCGCGGGACGATTTGACCACTTTATGAAACCGCGCCGACTGACACCAAACATCAAACGGGACCCCTGCTTTCGTGACACGTCACGTACCAACCCACCCCATAAACGCCGCAAGTACGGAAACCTCTTTACCTCGTCGAGAGTCGTGCTTGAAGCTTCGAGTCGTAATAATACATCTTAATTAAGCTAAAGTGTCAGATCACTTTTTCTGGTATCGTTATTTGAACACAGAATTCGTATCCGTATTTTGTTTGGTGTATCGAAGCGCATGAACTAGCTATATACGTACGATTGCAATAAATGCAGGTTACAAACCAAGTGTTCCGATACGCGAAGAAGGTGGGGGCGAGCTACATCAACAAGCCCAAGATGAGGCACTACGTGCACTGCTACGCGCTGCACTGCCTGGACGAGGAGGCGTCCAACGCGCTGCGGCGGTCGTTCAAGGAGCGCGGGGAGAACGTGGGGGCGTGGCGGCAGGCGTGTTACAAGCCGCTGGTGGCGATTTCGGCGAGGCACGGCTGGGATATCGACGCCGTCTTCAGCGCCCACCCTCGCCTCTCCGTCTGGTACGTCCCCACCAAGCTCCGCCAGCTCTGCCATCTCGCCCGCAGCAACGCCGTCGCCGCCACCAGCTCCGCCAACGGGCTTCCGACGTCGCCGCCGCCACCGATCATGTTCTAGGTCCCTTGGATTGTATTCAACATCCTTGGATTTGTTTATCGTTTTCGACATCCGTGGATTGACCTTTGATCAATCTGACTCGACCAACTCACTTGAATTGAACGACTCGTATGGATCGATCCAACTAACACAGCTTGTTTTAAAAAAAAAAAAACTCAATAGAACATTGAGTTCAAAATTCATGCCAAAAGTTTTAGGCACAGAGAGTATAACTCAAGATGTCTAGCCAGGCACAGTTTGTCAAGACCCAAATCTATGGAAGTACCTCAAAATGAACAAAATCCAGAGAAGATAGAAGGCCTTGAACCACAATCAGATTACAGCATGCTGTCAAACTGGAGCTTGTGTACATTGTTGTATTTCTCCTGTAGTCAGCCAAAATCTTTAAGCTCTTCCTGCGCCTTCGCCTTTTTCTGGGTTTTGTGGCACAAAACTAGTTGGTGAACATTGGCAAACAACCAAAATGGAGAAATCAAAGCTGCGGATTTTCTTTTTAAAATCAAGTTTTGTAACATGTCTGCTCACAGGTCTCGGAGTTAGTCGGCCAATCTGATGGAGAAGAGCCAGCAGCTGCGTCAGGAGAAGCTTCCACATTTGCAAAGGTAGTAGGACTACCATGATGTTGCTCTTCGATACCATTTACAGTTCTTGACCTGCTCGACCGGGACCTGATAGCAAGCCCCATAGGAAAGGGTTCCTGTATACAAAAATCCACTTAATGTCTCAAAGGCTGAGTCTCACAAAATTCTCCAGTTTGAAGGAAGAATAATGATCAGGGTATAAACAGTGGATGTTTATAGGAGGAATTAAGCAAAACTTTGTAAGCAGTGGTTAATTCAGAATATATATGCCTCAAGTACTTCACCTTACACAACAAATATGTATTGAAAGATGGGAAAACTTTGTTGAACGAGGTGAAATACAAAATTTGAAGTGCTGTGAATAACCAAAAGAAATTCTTGTGGGAAAATTTGAAATTAGCAGGACACATTGATATTCAATTCACTGTAAGCAGAAGCCTTGGAAAAGTGAAATTTGAACAAAATGGAGAATAAAAATTCAATATCACAGTACCTGATCCCCTGCATTTGGACCATCTGAATGGAAAATTATAGGACGACAACGTTTATCTTCATTCATGAGACTAGAATTCTGGAAATGAGTAATAAGAGCAGATTTCCCTTGAATTCTGGCGTATGCAAGTGAAGCGACTTTTTCACTGTTAAATTTTTCCCATTTCTTGCCATTGAATGACTGCACAAAGTGGAATACCTTTCTTTAACATATTTTCATATGATAAAGGAAAACAATTTTGACCAACTGATCTTTCATTAGCTAAGACACTCAACCATATCTCTTTTTTTCCCCCCTCGGAAAAGACTAATGCAAAAAATTAAATTCATTTCAATAGAAAGTACTCAACCAACCTGATAAAATGGAATAATGTGCTGAGGTTTGGTCATGTTTATAAATGCATATCCAACATTGCACTTGTTCTGACAAGATAATTGGAACATTACAAATTAGATAACTAAATCATTGAGAGCCAAGTGCATCAAGGTTATGTACTTTACCTTAAAATCAATTGGTAAATAGAAAAAGTCATAAGTGCCGCGATGATTTTCATCAATTGCAGCCAAAAGCATCTTGGAAGTATACCTGCAAAACAGTTTATAACACTTCATTTTAGTTATGGATTCCTATTGGCAATGAAAACAAATGGTTAGGGAAATTTTGAAGTGAAATACAAGAATACATACTTATTAGGAATGTTTTTTAGCATAAGTGTTGTGCGGGAGTCTTCACCACGTATAATAAGTTCAATATCAAGTTCATACTGCTTTTTGCTTTCAGCCTGATTAGAATTTGCATCATTTCTTCGACTCTTAATACGATCAATTGGACCATCAAGTGAACTAGGTGTAAGAATCATAGCACTCCTACCATGGAAGATCTGGCCCCTTTGTTGAGATGAAGAGAACCCCACAAGTGAAGGGTTAGGGTCGATACAATTTCCAATAGCATGAACGGGGAGGCCACAAGAAGCAATTTCCATTGGATGCAGCTTAGGCATGTCAGAAAACCTCATGTTTCCAAGAGATCCAGGAAGCAAAGCATGTGAATCAGTGGCAGCCCCGCCATAGCCATGTCGTCTGTCCCAAAGTGGAGTGACTTGAGGTGCTGAACCAGCTTGGTGCAAATGTGGCACTGTATTCAGCATATGAGATGACCTTGGATCCCCATGCATCTGAGATTGATCATGAGTGGGGGGGACGTTGTTCGCAAATGATGATAAATTTGACCATGATATGGGGTTAGGGGGTTGGTGATGATATGCATTTGAATTATCCCAAACATATGGTCGCCCATTAAGAGGGAAACTTCCAATTCCAGAAACTCCAATAGCTGTAGAAAGACCGACAAATGAACAAGGAAAGAGATGACAAAAAAAGTAAGCTAAGGAAATCACATTGATAAAACTCAATATACTTCACATTTGCAACTGAGGAAAATAAGGAGTACATAAAGTTTAAGTGCTCACCATTATTGTACTGATTAAGGGTACCAGAGCCCACTTTCTGGAGAAATCTGTTGTTGGTTTCTTCAGCAGATCTCATGTTGACATTAAAGCTCATAGCTGACATCAGGTTTGGTGATTCACATGGAGTGCCATTTGTTGTTCCATTATGAAAATCTGGGAGTGAATGAGGATGGAAACTAGTTATGCCTTGCCCTTGAACTCCAAAATTGAACTGGTTTAATGAATGGCTAAGATCTGCATGAGCAGCTTGATTGTATTGACCACTTATGGATGCAAATCTCAAAGTAGTTGATAAATTCTGGGATACAGTGGAAGGCATAGCATGAGATGTGGCGTCTGTGAATGGGCTAATTGATGCACAAACTGTAGAGTGAAGTCTATCGAAAGATCCATTTTCAAGACCATTAGATGCAATTATTCCATGAGACACAGATCCTGAAAACCCAATAGAACATAAATAAATTTTTGACATTTAATGAACATAAATTATCCTGAAAAATGCATATGATGGATCTTCATAGGGAATAAAAGGCATTATAAGGGTACCAAAGCATCCTGATTTAGAGTGGCCATCACTACCCGACTTCCATCCATTTGATGCTTCCTGCTCCAACTCTGGAGATTGCATCAAGCTGCTCATTCAAGAAATAGGTCACTCATGCATGATCCATAAGGGAGGAAATAATCAACAAATGAGAATAACAAGGAAAGTGCCTGACATGGAAAAGAATTAATAGCATAAAAATGGAAAACACGGATATGTGATCTGTGTATAATAATAGTTAATGAGCAAGATTTTACAAAGAAGAAATTATATGTTATATATCACTGTGATTGGTCAAACCAAGATAAAAATCACATATGAAAACCAACAAAATCAACAAGACAGAGAAAAAAAAAACTAAATTTTAACATAAAAAAATACTAAACCAACTCAAATATCAAGCCAAGTTCACTTTGATTGCCACAAGACAAACAATATAATATTCCAGGAAACTTGTCCTACAAGTGAACATGCAAATATTGAAGTTTGAAGACATTGAGTTCCAAGAATGCATAACCAACGTGAAATTTCACATTTGATAGAATGCACACACTTAATTTACACATCAGAAAAGGAATATGTTAACTCATCTTTGTGTATTCTTTTTTTAATACTGTATACCGACAAATGATAAATTAACAAAAATCTTTCAACAGCTAGAGGAGGTATATTTTCTTCTTCAGTGAGAAAAAATATGTATCAACTAGCTTACTTAAGGGACACTTTGTCTATATTACTCTCTTCTCTTCTTTCTTCTACTTTCATCTATTGTTCTGAAAGCTCTTCTGTAGTAAACTTTTCCTCTCTAATTTTGGTTGAAGATCCATATGCATGGTAAAATATTTATTTAAAGCTTCGTAAATCAATCGGTGCCTGCCAAAGAAAATCTGAGGGTGGCCTCTTCATCAATGATCTTGCTATCAATAACCCCACTTCTCTTCTAATAGTGGCTGAGGTAGCAAAACATCTTATCCATGGTCATGATCTATGATTGACTAGATCTCAGACAATCCTTATCCTAGTTTTCTATCAACAAAGTAATCACTCCCTTTGTTGTCTTGCATGCATGTCACTTGGGCATAAGGACAGAATCATCTTCAAGCATCACAATATCAAACTACTAAGACTCTTTTTTCTTAACATATACCACAATGTATATTGCTCTTTCTCACCCATCGAATGCCTCACAACTTTTCTCACTCTACTTATCTCTTTTCAACTTCAAAACATCATCCTCCAAAAATCTTGTCACTCAGGGCATCTCACCTAGCAGCCTCTAGTTCATCAATGCCACTTACAAGGTCATGTCACTATGTGGTCTTTTTTTCTCATTGTCTTCCTCTATATGGCCTACTTGGGCCATCCTCAAGTTAAATCTGTGGATGGATTCATAATTGCAAGACTTATATGATTCATAATTTGTATTGCCAACTAAAATTTAAATTCAAACACTCAAAACTTAGACATAACCCATTTTGAAAATGGGGATGATTTTATTGTTACATAACATAGATGAAGAGTTAAGGAAGGGAGGAAACTGATTTGGGAAAAGAAATCATGACGCATAGAGACTCAAGGTCAATAGCAAGGGTGATATCACTCTTATCGCGTCTTGTCACGTAGAGACTCAAGATCGATAGCGAGGGTGATGTCATTCCTTGATGCAGGAGGATCCGAGATTTTGTCTTTTCTGTTAGGATTATTTTAGTTTTTTGCACCTTAGGGTTTTAAGTACAATTTTTGTCATTGTGTTAGAGTTGCATCTTAGGGTTTTGGATCTATTTGAACAATTGGTTAGTTGATGTTAGGGATTATCTTTTTATTTTGAATCAATATTTTTCGGCTAAACCTAGAGACGGCGGCGATTTCTTGTCTTCTCTTAAATTCCTCTCTGATATTCCACCTCCAAAATAATCGCTATTCTACCCGTGTCACTCTTGTTATCTCCTCTTATCGCAAAGATCTCTTTGGTTGTGCCTTCATGAAAAATTAATGAGCTAAATTTGGCCCACATTCTTCTAAGAGTGTCTGACGATACACTTGTATACAATTCCTTAATATCCTTGCCTAATTAGGACAAATTAGTACAATGAGGATTAGATGAGCAAAGATGACCACGACCACCACAATTAATCAAGAACTTAAGAAAGCTATTTTTAATTGGCTAATCCATTCAAGTTTTACTTGGTTGTCATATGAAGCTTGTCGGTGCTTCTTTGGCTATTCATCTTTTATTTTCCTACCTTTCTTCATTGGGTCCTTGGGAACATGCCATAAATGTAAACCTATTTCGAACATTCATATAGATGGGGATTTTGCCTTCCTTTTCCCTCAACAAAACAACTTGCCAAATCAGAGACTCAAACTGCAATTAAATTAACATAAATGGTCTAGGAATAAAAAATATTCAAAAACAAGAAAGCCTATGGCATGCTAGTAAACTGGAAGGAGAAAGGGTACAACAATGAGTGGCATGCATCAAAGTGTTCAAAGGACTCCAGTTAAGATACCATTATATCTTACTCCAATCCTGGATCACAAAAATGAATCATCTTTCATAAATAGAATACAAACTATAGGCAAGCGCATAATTCAATATTTACCCATCATCCTTTGAACACTGAACTAATGATGAAACACAAAATCTATTGCGCATTGGTCAATATTGATGTCAACAACATTCTCTTAAAAACACATCCTGCGTAGTGAATACAATGTTAGCTATTCTCTATGCTAAGCAGTTAGTTCTCAGTAGTTTATCAGGTGTTCGTCCTCAACATTCAGCGTGTTGTAGCAAAGGTCTTAAAAGCTTATGTGAATAATTTCACATGGGTGTGACATATAGGCCTAGTTTCTATGAGGGAAGGTACACCTAGAGAAAGAGAGAAGATAGGGGAAATAATTAATAAAAAAGGTTAAGAACTTTTTTATTAGATTTGGTGATAGAAGCAAAGAATTAGAGTTTCCCTTCTAACCATTTTCTTGGAGGCAAAAAAAGATGGAGGGAAACTTAAATTTGAAAAATTTAGAAAAATTTGGGACAAACTAAGAAAATTTTTGCCTAGTTCTTTTCTTCCCTCTCCATTTTCACCAAAATAAATAAGGAGACAGGTTGTGGGAGAAATTTTTTTGCTACCATATTTCCTTGTCTTGTAAGAAACATGGTCTTAAGGTTTAGACGCTGGGACATTAGTGATCTCAACTAATTTTCAACCAAGACGATGGAGCACAATCTTCCACAACTTCACCATCCAAATCAAATATATGAATCTGACCCACAAATAGCAACCAAGATTCCTCACCCTTCTTGATTGTTCAGAAGAAAAACCATCTATATATCAACCTTGAACTCCCTATGATGGACTAAAAAGCTTTAAATCATTCAACAATTAGCATGTGTTCACAATTGAGTTATACATTAGACATTTTGGTATTGTTTCCCTTCTTTCCTCTGTACAATTAGATGATGTCAGATCAAGTTAGAATCATACATCTTCCACTTGCTTTAAAACACCACCAATTAATTAGAAAGGAAAACATAGATATAGTTTCAATAAAAGGAACTATCTAACTCAAGTTATTGTGATTGCTAGATATATTTTATGAGTCTTTGAGTTCTACATAAATATCATTTTTAGGAATTAATACATTAAGTCAACTTTAACATTCCATGAAGAAATCGTATTATAAATAGCAGATAAAACTAAAAATATGTCCTAAAATACTAATTTAGTTTTATATTGATTATCGACAAGGGATAGAAAATTGAGGGGGAAATGCATGGTTTGAAATCTCATACTATGATAGGTGAAACAATAGAAATGTATCGTTTTAATAAATTACCGAAACTTGATATTGCCCAGCATCAAGGCAATGTCTCCTAAGTCATTATATCAATCATGTCCACGAGTTCATGTCAACATTCGTCACCTTTGGTATGCAAAAATTGACATAATGTATTCATTTATTTTATTTTGTAGTTTGACTATAATTTCAAAATAGTAGCATTCCAAATAGAAAGCAAATATAGATTATCTTTTTCTTTATCTCTTTCCTCCTTCCACCTCCAATTTACTACTAGCACCATATATCGGAATGTCGATACGATACCGAAATAGTATGGTTTCAATCAAAGACTAACATGGCAAGGCTTAAGTTTCTGAACCTTGATCTATCCATTTTATTTCCGACGGACTAAGTAGTTCTTAAAAGGTAAGATTCCAACATAAATTGTCAATTTTTTATTATGCAAAGAATAATATTTATTGTCATCCCATGAACGAAATAGATAAAACCTTTGGCAAAAAACATAAACGGCGAGCTCTGACCAAGGTATACTGTGCAAGTTCTGAGAGCCTAAAAATTCAGGGTGGTTTATGCATCAAACATAGAACTTAGATTCAGTTCAACTCTTTGCTCAAGACAAATTAACAATGATAATGAAACATAAACACATTATTATGTTGCCACCAGATAAGCATGAAAGTCACTGTTCATCATTAGATTTCAAAATTCAGAATAGAAAAGGAAAAGATAGTCCATTATTATTATTCACTACAAGATATTATAGAAAATGAACTGCTATAGATGAATTGTAAAAATATCAATATATGACTGAGTTCGTTTGGATAATACTACCGTCTTGCACCTCCAGGACGGCTAGACTCAAGCTTGATTTTCTTGCCTGCAATATCACTCCTGTTTAAAGAATGAAGTGCAGCTTCGGCAGCTCTCACATCATAAAATTCTATAAATTTATGATTATGCTTATGAGGTGTTTCACGTATCTGGAGGCAAAATTTCTATTTTCAGCATCCATACCATTTCTGTATATGAGCAAAAATTAAAAGCAACAATCAGAATACTTATCACCTCTTTGATTTCGCCATAAGCGCCAAATATGTGACGAAGATCATCATTTGAAACAGATGAATCAAGGTTGAATACCACAAGTGTTCCCTGGTTAATGTCTTTCTCTGATGGATTGTCCTGACAATTAGAAATGAATTAACAAACAACGAGGTAAAAGTCTCTGGATACATAACCCACAATGGATGAACAGCTTACTATGAAATAAGGAACCAGCATCAAGGAATCAGTATGATAGGATATTTCACAGTTTAGGTCTAACCAGAGAAATCCAGCTTACATTTACCCAATTACCCTAGATACCATTTCATTTTAATGAAAGCCACAAAGCATGTTGAATTATTTCAGAAGGCTATAATAGACTCTGAACTTTTAATTAGTACCAGTTCCACTAAACCAAATAGAGTAGCAAGTCTGAACATGTGATGTAGTTTACCTTTGGAATTGAAAAATGGATATCAAGCTTCCTCCGCCTCAATGGCTTACTTTGAAGTGATTTCATCGCATTTCGGGCTGCTCTTATGTCATAGTAAGAAATCATAACAAAACCTCGATGTTTACAGGCAGTATAGATTGTCCGTATCTCACCATATTGCTGCAAAATTTCAGTGTATCCAATCAATACTAGCTAACTCTGTGGCATCTAATATTCAACCCTAACAAACAGCTGTTGTGCAACAATATAAGGAAAATAACAATGACAAAAAAAACCAACAGTTGAGTACCTCAGTAATGTCAGCGAAAAACAAAAACATTATTACAAGAATAAGTACCTCAAAAAGAGATTTTAACTCAGCATCTTCAACATTGCTATTAATGTTTCGAACAAAAAGAGTTCTTGAAGGGCGTTCACCGAAAGGGTGTTCACTAGAAAATAAGCCATTTAGTCCACTTAGTTGCTCATTAGCTGCTTCTACAACAAGTTCAGAGGCTTTATTGGCATCAATGGTATCATCAATTTCTAGTTCGATACCTCCACCACTGTAGAATATGTCATCATCAATATCACCTCTATTATTGACCCGACCAACAAATCCAATATCATCATTAACACCAGAAAGTAAATCATCATCATCAGGAAGAAGGTTTCCTATTGTTCGAGCTTCTAGTTCTTCCATTGATTGAAAAGGCTCGTCTTCATCTAAGTTATTTTCATCTCTGGACTGACAGAAAGTGACATTGCTTGATGACAATTGCACTGTCTCATCAAAATGATAGAGATGATAGTCAAGATTACATTTGGAAATCTACTAAAGCATGTAATAGACCACTGTAAAAGGAAACAATCATAGCAGAACATTGTTAAAAAAAAAAATAACAGCATATTAACTCCACAAAGATGAAAAGGAACATACATTTTTTTACAAATATATCTGATAAAGAACTTGAGAAAAATCTGTCATAAAGGGGTCCACTCTGATGTTTGGGTTCCCTGATCGCAGAAGTAGTAGATAGACTGGAAAGATCAGATTGGAGAGATGAATAATGATCAACATCTTTCCAGGAATTTGATATGCCAACCATCTGCTCCCTTCGCATACAAAGTCCACTCTGCCCAAGATTTCTCTGGGGGTGAGCTCCTGCCATAGGAAACTTAATTAGTGGAGATGAAACTGACTAATTTCTAGACGTCAATGTCACTTCTTGTACTCCTGCAGTAGACAATCACTAACACACTTGAAGACATGGTAGTGCAGGAAGAAAAAGTAGAGAAAACAAAAGCCTCCAATAAGGATTCACAAAATTCAGAAACAATAAGCTAATCTATAGGCAATATACCAAAATTTAGTTACTTTTCAAACCCCTGCCAACCACTTCATCTTATGCCTTTACTCAATTTGAAAAACTTACTAAATGAGTTGCAAGACAGACTAGACAGAACCCAAACTTAAATCCCACTAATAGTTCTCACATCAATCTTTGAAATGGAAGGTTTTAAAAACTTCCCATTTATGTCTCACACAGCAATCTTTAAAATGGAAGGTAGTAAAACTTCCCATTGATAGCTAACACAACAATCTTAAAATGGAAGGCTGCAAAAATCTTCCAAATGATAACGCTCAGAAAAAATATTTTAAATGGAAAGCTGTAGACTTTCTAAAATGAACGACCATATGTGCATATCTTCAATGAGCTGTGCAGGAGATTGGTGCATTCCCAAAGGAGTTATTTAAAAATAGCCCTTGAACGCGAAGAAATAACACTTCAGACTTTCTTTTGCAGTATCTCTTAACAAGTTCCCATAATTAATTTATCATTGGAGCCAGTAAAGTGGAACATGAGACCCATTCGCATAGGGTTACAGATAGATCCCAATATTCAGAAAGGTAAGCATCATTAACAGTCAATTCAAACGTTAAAGAAAGTTGTATTGCTCACCATGATGATCAATCTCTGAGCCTGATTTCTTCAATCCAACTTGCCTCTGCAATAATAGATATTTCAAAAAGACAAACACAGAAAATTAAGGTGTCGTGTGATAAAAATAATATCAATGTTTCTCAATGAAAAAGAGAGAGAGAGAGAGAGAGGGGGGGAGATGAAAGCCGATCAACTAGAGGGAGATGTAATCAGGAAAGAGAGCACATGGTCACTTATTTATTCTTGTAAACCTAGGTAATTACCTCTGTCAGAAAGACTAGCTCCTCGAAGAAGAGGGAAGAGTCCTCAGAATTCCGAACAAATGGAGACAGGCCATTATGTTCCATGATTCTAGTCGGCATCTCGTGGCAACAGAGGAGAAATGAGCCCAATATCCTTTTTGGATAATGTCAGTTGTCCTCAGTCAAAGGTCACTCTCTGCCGCAGATCCAAGCGAAAAGACAGAATCAGGTCAAGCAACTACTATATCCTCATCAATGAAACAGTCGAGAAGACGATTAATCTCTTTAAACGAGCCGAAAGGAGGAGGAGAAGAAAAGATAGAAGGAACAAACTGCTTGACAAGAAAATGGCGAGGCTTCAAATTTTTTCCCCAAAAAAAAAAAAATGAGTAACATTTGGTCTCAAAAATTGCTTCTTTTGTCAGCGAAAGAAACGGAACCAACAATTGAAAATGCCTCCACCAGAGCTCTGACCGATCTGACAAGACAAAAACAAAAACAAGCAGAAAGATTAGAGGAATTCGATTTTTTAAGCACAGGAAATCATGCCTGCACCAGAGCTCTGACTTCAAAAACCAATCTTTCCTCGCTTAAATTATGTATTGCAGATAAAACCAGAACTCTCATCCAGTAAAATAAAATCGGAGAAGAAAAAAAAACTCACCAGATTGCTCTGTCTTCAATCAAACCACAGACTGCGTGAAAAAACACGAACGGAGCTGAAGCAGGCGGTAATTTAAAACCAGTTACTCGCGGAAATATAGATTACAACGACTCAACGAGCGAGGAAGGTAATTCCAGGAATGGTTCGTCTGGCATTCATGCCGTGCCGGAACGTCCAAACCACGTCCTTCAATGTCACTTCCTTCTTTTCCCCTCCAACGCGATCAGGACGCGAGCCCCGCCTCACTTCCGCCGCATTCCAATATCAATTGTGATTTGGTTTTTGCCCCCCACTCCCCCACTTCCTCCCTCTTCTTAGTATTTGTCGTTTTCTCGAGATTTGGTCCGGCGACACAGAGTCCGGCGAGAAGCTCAACGCCACCAAACCTTAAACGGTTCACAGCACGAATCCCCGCGCGCAGTCCACCTCTGCCGAAAAGAATCGGAGAAGAGCAGAGCCAGGATAGAAGGGGAGGCTGGAGGCGAAGATCGAGGAAGGCAGAAAGCCCGCGGAGGACCAGACCACCGCGGCAGTGGCGAACGAGGGGATTGGGAGCTGGTGGGAGTTAAAAAATTAATTATATTTCGACAAACGGGGGGAGGAAGACGAAGACGAAGAGGAAGACGGACAGTGCCGTGCTTTCGGCTATGTTCTGTTGCGGAGTTACATAACGCTTCGTGACACAATCGGCCACGTTCCGTTCCGATCTAAAGTAGAGTCCCAACGTTCGAATCACGCAACAGAATCTCTCACTGTGAGTAAATATCTCAGTCGTCCATTGACACTATCACCCTCGGCATTTCCTACTATTTACTCGCATTTATTCCATTTAATTTCAGCAGACTCCATTCTTAGTCGATGAATCTGTGACAATATTTACATTATAGTTCCTAATTACTATAATAGATAACAATGTGGACCGATAGAACTGAGTAACAGAAAATAATAATAATATAAAAATAATATGCTGAAAAGATAGTAGTTATACTTGAGTTTTTGGTCGGGTGGAATTTTCTTTTTGATTAAAAATAAAAAAGAAGTCCTTTGATCATTAAAAAATGAGGGCTCGTTTTAATTTTGCCCAAGTCTTCTCTGCCAACAAATTTCTATTTCTTAAACTAACATCAGACTCATTCATTAATTATGCCTTAAAATGCTCGTTTCTTAAATAGATAGATGTTTTTAAATAAAAATTCTAATATTATCGCGCCGATTTAAATTTGCTCTTCATATTATTTTTAAAGTATATTCTCTTCATTTATTAAGATCTATTGTACCTTTTCAACTTCAATATTTATTAACTTTATATTAAAATAAAATTGGATGGAAGAGTGAGTCAACAATCGGAAGTGACGCGTTACGCTTGCGAACGGGAGAGGAGGCTTCGCGCCTTTCCACTTTTGCACTCATGCTGCCACGTGTCTACATCGCGCATGGTGACTCGAAGGGATTGGAATCCCGTCGCGTTTTCCATTTTCCCCACCAAGCCACCCGCAGCACCGCGCTACGGTGGGGCCAACAGAAGCCTGTCCAATGATGTGCCGGTAAGAAATGCTTCAATTGTAGGGCGAATTCGATTCGAATTTACTATCATGATCAGGATCAGATTTAAATTACCTTCACTGATTTAAATTACCTTCACGATACGTCATGGCGCGGACGCGAATCCTGAATAATACGCAATCAAATTACTCAACCGCCCCTGTCACGGAGAGGGGGTGGGGCCCAGGTGCGGTCCCAGTGGTTGATCTGCTGGCTCCTGTCCGCGACGAACAGTAGAAGGGCGTGGCGTGCGCCGTCTAAGGGAGGGAGGAAAATTGAATTGTTGACAAATTACTAAACCGTTGTGGAATAGCCAAGTCATTTTGAAACTATCCTATTACATATTCAATTCTATTGTTTTTTCCCCTCCGATTATTCTAGTGTAGCAAACAATTCACAATATTATAATATCTGTATCTATTAATTGCTATAATATAATCATCAATTTAAAAAAAATAATTCATGTTGATAAAATTACTATTAATATGATATATAAAAAATGATGTTTAAAAATATGAATATAATTAAAAAAATTAAAATGAACATATAAAATCTTCTCAAGATTCTGTCAATTTGGATTCGAAGTAATATGCAACTATATCCTATGGGTAAGCTTTCAAATATATCAATATCATTTTCATACGTCATATTGAAAATGATAATTTTTTAACATAAATGTGTATGAAAAAATATATTTATCTTAAAAAATTATTGTTATCAATATGACATATAAAAAAAGATATTTAAAGGTATAAATATAATTATAAGAACTAGATGAATAGTATGATTTAATATTATTTTGAGCTCATTATGTTCATTAGTCGATTTTGACCGAAACTGATTAATCTCGTGATTATATTTATGCTCTCAAATATTATTTATTTACATCATATTAAGAACAATAATTTTTAAACACGAATTAAATATTATAGCAATCAATATATAGCATTGCTATACTGATGAACGGTGTCTAAATTGATTACTATAGTTTACAATATAGCAATTGATTGGACTAGGCATAATTGATGCCTAGCGATAAAACAAAATTAGGAAGGTGTGATAATATTAAAATTTAACTATGTAATTTAGATATTCTATAATTTTGATTACATGATTAAGTAATTTCTCGGATTGATTTTTTTTTCAATATTTGCTGCAATTAACTAACTTTTACCTTTAACAGGTAGCGAGTAATGAATTCCGCCCGGTCACAAAGGTTACTGACGTCACTTTCCATTTTAAGAAGCATGCATGGCTCCATTAGAAGGATGTGTTATGAGGAAATTATGTCATTTCTAAATTTTTATTCGTTTTAAAAAATATATATATTTAATACTATAATTTAACTTCTAAATTTTGATTAAGATAAAATTTTAAATGATATACTCATAAATTAAAAGAAATAAAAAATATAAAAGACGATTGGGGCGCTGCCCTAAATTGAACGAACCCTGTCCCAGATGGTGCCTTGGTCGAGATATGCAAGCCTTAAATACCTGTTATCTGGTTTGGTTTGCGTGCACATTTTTTTTTTTAAAAAAAAAACTATATCACTCATGATTTTCCCTTTTTCATTAATACTGAAAAGACATAGGTTTAAGAGTAGTTGCTCAATCACTATTCTTCACTTCTCTGTTGTCACATGTGGATGTTTCTTTGTTGTTCTACACTCTCTCTCAGCTTAGGCTAAACCTTGCTAAAGATTTCAGGTAACAAGAGCTTTCATCACAAAGACACATGCATCCAAACAGTTCTCATTAAGAATCAAGCTCCATTTACTTTTTTTTTTTTTTTTTCTCTTCTAAAGTCTCTCCTTTCCCTTCCATGTGTTTGAACAATAAACAATGCTGATGGGCAGGGACAAGATTCCTTCACCATCATAATCCTGCTTTCAGTAATCATTTAAGACACCCAAAAACCAAGTTTCTTACTTAAATCCAAGCACCTACACCTGCACAGTACCTACCCTATTTTCCACTGTGATGTCAGGAAAAAAAAACTTACAGCAGAATGATCGAGGAACTAGTTTGGCCATCAGGCATGAATGTTTTGCTGAAGTAATGAGTTTTGGATTATCTGTCACAGAGTGGTCCAGAGTGGGAGTGGAGCCAACTGAAGAACAGCCAGAACAGTGGCTGTGATTTATTACCATCAGGCATGAATGCTACAATCGTAACCGAGCGTCAGATTGGCCTGCATGAACTGCAGCATCCAAGTGATTGCTAGAATCATGCGTGGCCCTGGTGAACTGGTACTGTTCATCATGTCAGATTTTGTATCAGTTGACAACGAGGTGATCTTAGACAGCCAAATTACTTCAGAAAATTAAAAGAAAATTGAGTTTGCAAACTAAGAGATGAACTGAGAGGAGCCTTTTGCCAACAAGAGGGACCCGTTGCAGAGAATATGAGAGTAAACAAAACAAAGCAAAGGGAGATGTGGTTGGACACTGAAAATCCTTCTTATCCACTCTAAGAAGTGTAACATCAAATCACATCGAGATTGCCACTGTCCTCCCTTTGCTGTCAATTATATCATCCAACAGGAAACTGCAACTGCTGCCAATTTCTGTCCATGTACTATTTACTCTTCTTTTTCTTCGACCATCATGAACTTGATTCGAACATTTGATGAAACATGGTCCAATAGAAGAACAATCTCTTGAATTGATGGGAAAAAAAACAAAAAAGCTCTGAAGGTAAGCAAGGACCAGCGTAAAACTCTCTTCTTCCTTTTTTATGTAGAGTTCTTAGCGGCTCGACCTACACTGGGTGTAGGCCAGGCAGATAGAAATATAAGATAGTGTGAAATGCTTTGAGCCCTGAAAACTCATGTTCCTTTTTGATTTTCATTATCAACTGACAGCCTAAAGCATCCACTGGCACCAGTAGTTTAGTCCTTAAACAATGATTGATTCGTTGCAGATTGATTGGTGGCGTGGTTTTGTCATGATAACAGGAATCTCCCTACAGAAATTAGCTGTTCTTCACATTTCAAGCGTCTTTGTGCAATCAAGAATAATCAAAAAAAAAAAAGGACTTTTTTATTTTAAAAAAAACTAACAAGATCATACTTGTTTTCTCTGAAGTCCGAAAAAAGTGTTCTGCCAACACTATCACATTCTTTTTTTTTTGCTTCCCTATAAACACATGAATTTTTATAGAGAGATACGTGAACAAAGTTCAACTTGAGCCCACAATAGTTCCTAACCCAAAATCACCAGTCAAAGCCTTTGGATTGGATTCCAAGCAAATAAAATTGCTGAGTGTTGGCCAGTTGATTGGAACTAGATTAAATCGATATATAAGTTTTTTTAGTCATCGAAAAAACTAGTCTCATGGTCATTAAAGTAGAAGTAGACTAGATTATATCTGGTCAGTTGAACATTTCAGTAGTCTAGCACAAATCAATCATGAAATTCATGATAGAAGCTATTCATTCTTACCTAGATACTAGTTTACAGGTGCTATTCTTTGACGAAAGCTTACACTAGGGAATAAATCTTATGGATATTGACATTCGATTCCTCCTACGATTTCCAATCACCTCGTCGGATGTAAATTTATCTAGCTAGCATTTCTAACCAACTAAAGATTTGCCTAAACTTTTGGATGCATGATCTATATAAGAAGATTAAGTACCTTGTCTTCCATCTATGTTTAAAGTGGTTGATATGGTTCTCTCCTAAAGTTGAAAGAGATCCTCAAAGAAATCAATGTCATTGTCCATCAAGATTACAATGGGGTGTTAGCTTGACCCACCCCCAACCATCCCTTGCACATTTGACACCTTGGCACCATTAGCAAGGCATATTGGCACCAAAGGAGATAATCTCCACTGACTTTTGCAAGATTTTCTGTCAAAAAATTGTTTTCTAATGACCAAAGAATCATATCTTTTAGGTTATTGCTTGTAGCACAGATGGCATTTGTAGGAGTGTGTTGAGAACAATGGTTTGTCCCCACAAGCATATGCTCCTGAGAATGTGAAAGTTGATCGCCATAGATATAAAGGTCAACCACTAGAATTCCTTGAAGATAAGGGAAATCTTAAGCAATCTACCTTAATTATAATTACAATTATATATATATATTGTTGGGACCATTGCCGAATAAAAGGGAGGATTGAATAGTCATGCACAAATAAAGAAATGACCCTTCTCAGACTTAAAAGAACCCTTGCATAGAATGATATAAAGAAATAAACTAAAAGACGAGACTCACAGTTTTTACTTGGTTACAACCGGGGAGGTTGTTAATCCAAGGAAATAATTGCACTAAGTATCTCCTTCAAGCGGAGAAGCTTCTTACAGCAGTGAACACACAGAAAGATAAAGCTAGACTAACAAAGGGAAACACACAAGTGTTGTAACTCAAATTGCTTGTTGTTCTTAAACTTCTGGACCAAAGCTGTATTTATAGCTTTGGTCAGGGTACCTGGAAGGATTTCAAGCGCCTGGAGGGGGATAAAATTTTATCCCCTTCGTAACATATCGCAGTCAAATACGATCTGGATAAAAGTTGGTTTCGGGCGACCGGAATGAGTTCAGACGCCCAGACCAGAAAGTCAATCCCGTTGACTTTTTCAGTCCGGGCCTTCCACTCCGGTTTAGTTCGCCTCGATCTGAGTATTTCGCTCCGGCTTCGCTAGCTTGAGTGATTCCAGCCATCCGGAATAGGGTTCACCCGAACCCAACTTCCGGCCTTCTCGAGCAACCTTCCGCTCCGGCTTCTCATCCCTCGGAAACGTCGTGCGCCTCCTTCTCATCTGCCTGCATACTTTTCCTCAACACCTCATCCATCAGACACACCGAGCCCGTCGGCTCTCTCCCGTGTCGTCCTTCTTGCTAGCTGTGTCTTTTGCTCGACTTCCTGTGCTCCTAAGCTCCTGCACACTTAGACACAAAGTTAAAACACCTCAGGACCAAACTTAACTTGTTTGATTACATGAAAACAACCTTGAGGTTCCAACAATCTCCCCTTTTTTGATATGACCAATCCAAGTTAAGATAAGGTAAACATAGATAAAG
>JBBMJZ010000081.1:11376738-11387867 GCA_037833815.1 Zingiber zerumbet | reverse complement strand
GAGATCCGGGTCTGTGAGAGCCTGACCGGGAACCATGTTGTTAATGCCGCTGGATGATCCTACTTCTTCTTCCCTAACTGTTGACCGTCACTTCACTTTGACTTCTGACTGTCACGCCCCTTTAATTTCTGACTACCATGTCACATTGACTTCTGACTGCCATGCCCTTTTAACTTCTGACTGCTACGTCCCCTTGACTTCTGACTGTCACGTTACCTTGACTTCTGACTGCCATGTTCACTTGACTTTTGGCTGCCACGTCACCTTGACTTTTGATTGTCACGTCCCCTTGACTTCTGGCTGTCACATCCCCTTGACTTCCGACTGCCCGACCTTATCAGACCCCACCATTATACACCATATCAAACATATATATATAAGACTTGATCATTCTTACTGTTGAAATGGATTCCAATCAATGAGAGAGCTAGCCAAGTTTAGTAATTAGGGAGTTCATATCCTTTGTCCCAATAATCATATGTCTTCGTGTCTCCTTATCGATCGGATGACCCAGATTGCATCTTAAAGATACAGTACACATTATGAGAATATCATGCACATCTTGAGAATGTCATGACCGTCTGGTCAGTGAAGGAACATGGAGACACATGATTATTGGAACAAAGGATCTAAACTCGTAATTAGGAGTTACTCGGGATGATCAACCATAAGACATATATTATTTTTTTTTTTGTTAGAGGTTAAGTTTATTGATGTATTGCGGATCACATTTTGTCCTACAGTGCATTTGCCCAATCAACTTCTTAGTCAAGGATGAAATCAGAAATTATAAATTAGGGACAAAGATGCGTATTTACGTTGAGAGTGAGAGAGGTGACCTCCCATTTTTTACCTCTAGACTTTTTGCATTAAGATTGAATAGAGAAACCAATTTAAGAAAAATAAATATTTAGTTGGTAAAAATCTAACATAAAAAATATTTTCAATTACTTAATTAATATTAATTTTAAGAAGTTAGAAGGGCTTCATTTCTTAAAAGTATAGAATCCTCTGGACTCTGGTCCAGTATTTACATTGATAGAAGATAATGACCTTCTTCTATTTAATAGATGGGACCATTATCTCTCACTTATCTCCTGTTTTAGTCAAGGAGCAGACTAAATATTGTCTCAACTTATTTTTATTTTCAGTTCGGCTATAATCAGGTAGCTGTTTCTGACCGACGTAGAATGGAATGTTGCTTGATAATATATATATATTTTTTTACTATTCCAATATTAGTTATTTTTTAAAAATATGTTTTGTATTCCTATCGGCCCACTGGGCCGCTAGTATTTTGGGTACCCAGTTAGGTATAAGTTACCTCTCTCGAGGTCATCGCCTACCAAATTTCCACCGCGCGATTTTCAATCAAAGAAAGACGTGGAAGCCATTGGGCCGTCGCTTCTCTCTCCGCTATCCTTTATCTCGTCGGAGACGTACGACTTTGGGTGTCCTTTTCTTCCTGCTCCCAAAATCTCGCCCAAACCCATCGAGCAGCGGCGACCGCCGCAGCGATTTGTTGGGATCTCGACTCGATCCGTCTTTCCACTATCTTTACATGCGTTTGGATGACCTCTAGGTTCGTCTCCTTCCACCGGCATAGGGAAATTGTGTGCAGAGGTTTCGCCTTCGTCGTTGGATCCGATGGAGAAAGAGCTACTCGAGACCTTCGAGGTCGCGAAGAAGGCGGCCGACGTGGCGGCGGAGGCTGGAAGCGGGTCGACTGAGGTGGATCGGTGCGTCGACGCGCTGAAGCAGCTGAGGAGGATCCCCGTCACGATGCAAGATCTGGTGGAAACTCAGGTATTTTTTTTTCTTCTCTTCGTCCGTTTTCAGTGCGTGTGGATTGATTACTTCACGCTGTTCCCACAAAGATATATTTCGATTATCAATTTTAATGTTGTTTGGATAATTTTTGAATCCGAGTGCAGTTTTTTTTTTCCTTCTGATTTATTTTCTTAAAATTTTCACCTCATTGATTAGAATTGTTTATTGTTTGTATAACATTCTTAATCAATGTTAAAAGATGCTAGCTTTTTGTCCACTGTGCTTGCAAACTGTTTGCCTTTTCATCCATGGTGCCACGGAAAATATATCGCTATTACTGAATTTCCGTATTTTTTCTGTTGCAGTTTATTTTCACGAGTACAAAAGTGTTCAAATCTTTCAAATTTCAGCGCAAGGCCAGAAACCATGCCCTGTTTTTGTTTCATTTTGACCTTAAATTTCTTGATGATAAACTAATATTATAATCTTACAAATATTCAAATTAAATAAAAAAAATATGTCTTGCCATATGTAAAAGCAAGCTGGAATATCACATACAGCAGAGTTACCATAAAGATATATTTGACAAAATTGCTATCAAGGAGGCAAAATGCAAGTGACTTTACCAATTTTCCAATGATTTTGAGAGATATGGCTTGCACGGATTACATAAGGTAAGAGCTTTTATCTCATTCAATTCTGACGATGGTGCTAAATGGGTTAACGAGCATTTTACTGGAACAAAAGTTGTCTTGATATTGCAGAGGTTTAAAAACTCAAAAAGATAAGGTATGGAAACTGCATGTCCCTATGTTACTCGGATTGGAGTATTCTACATTGTTGTAGATCCATGTGTTTGGCATGCTATTTTTAAAATTTATATTCGAGCCATAACAAGGGTGTCCATTTTATGTGTCAGTTCAAGTGTTAGTAATTGGCAAAGGTATGAAGTGGGTAGATGAAGACTTTTGAAGTATCATAAGTATTTTCAATTCCAACAATGTTCTCAACTCTCATTAGTGGTTTCCTTCAATGTTTACTTTACATAGGGAGTTACCATATGGAGTTAATATAGCATGGTTCACATAATTCTATGAAGCTTTGATGTGTAGTTAACCAAGTAGAATCAACATTATATATGCAAACAAAAACAAGCTACCAATCCTACTTCCTGACTGCTTGTGGTGGATTACGTGAAGATTATCTTCATATTAAACTTTATGTAAAATCAATTTCTAAATCGCTTCTATTTACGCTAAATAAAACAAGGTGTTAAATCTTGATTTTGATACTGGTTTAAGTCCAACCTGATTGGTACTTTATTGCTGTCAACTTGTATTGAAATAGGATACGAGTTGTCATGAATCTGATTGTACCAACCTATGTTTCTTCATGAATAAAATTTTATATATATCCATATGGACCTAATCTCTTGAATCTTCCATCAATAATACTCTTTACTTTTTGAAAGTATGCTTCCCTTATAATTTTCTTTAGGGAGGTTATAATGTTGGACCCTCTTGATATTTTTAATTCTTGTAACTACTTCAACTGTCTAACAAATTATGGCATTAGCCAACATCGTTCAATTTTTATAAAAAAATTTAGACTCCAAAGTTTCCAAAGTGATCTTGTTGAAGTTGCAAGTGGATTACACATGAAAGGCAATTCTCAACCTCAGATTTCTACTATTTTACATTTCTTTAAACTAGTAGTCTTTTTTTTACTTCCACACATCTTTTGTTGGAAATGAAAAATTTTTGTGTTCAGCTTTAGTTCCACACAAAATTTTTTGTTTCGACAATTCAAGCTTCTTGTAATGAAAAATTAGGAATTATATGTTTGAAAGTTTTAAATTTGCCAAACTTTAGTTTTGGTAGATTGAGAATAAGTTAACTAACATAGTTTTTGATTTGGTAATTGCTTTGTCTAGAGAAATTGTGGAATTATTTCAAGTTTAATTGATTATTATAGGAATATTTCTTTTCTAGAATATTTAGGTAAATTTAATTTGGGTTGGAGTCTTTAAAAGTGGCTCCAATCCTTCCATGTTAATTATCTTCTTCGTAATAGTATTTGAGTTTTTGATAGTTCAATTTTGTTGTTGCATGAGTTCTAAAAATTTGGTTCTTGGTGCTATTTATCATGTTTATTCAATTTTCACTCTCATCAATTACCTCAAAATCATCTACAGAGAATATGAATGAGTATTTTGAACATGATTGGTGAATGCATCTAGTCACTATTGTCATCAAGCTGTGTATCCCAACCATTCGGGATTGGCTACGTGGATCTTATTCTTCCATTGAGCTCTATTAAGGTTGCAGCTATTTAGTGAGTTCATCTAGTATCAAAGGTTTCTTAGACTTGAGCCCTAAAATGTTAACATAATTTAAGTAAATTCCTTCATGTCTTCTCCTTTTCTGTATTATCTTACTTATTTAACTGAATGCTTTAAGTGCATATGCTACGGATATGTAACTTGGGAAACAGCTCCTTACTTGTTGATATCGTCAGTAGTTTGAGCTCCATACAGCGTGGTTACAATATCTGAAATTGATTCATTTATGAGATTATGAACTTGCATCCATCATAATGCTAATTCAGGAAAATTTAGCTCAAATCCAAGTATCTTGGCATTCTTACAATCTATTTCCTTGTGCATTTTCTTTGCCATGGCCTCTTTAAGCCTATTGTAAATAGAATCCTTTCTGTTTTACTGGGTGAAAAATAGGATTTTTTTTAGATACAATTTTTTCTTGTGAAAATCATAAGAATAGCTCATTCCCTAATGAATAATGAAGGTAATTTTGAGAACTATTTATCTATTGACCATGGGAGTAAAAATAACATCTCTTAGAGTTATGTCATCTGCTAGTTATTTTGAACCCAATCAATCCATCAATTTCCAAATATAGGGCAGTTTGGGTCTATAACAGAATTATCCAATTCTCTTCAGTAGGAACTTATTCATCCTTTCCTTCAGGTAGGCAAACGCCTTCGCTATCTGACCAAACATCATCATTCAAAGATACAAGTTGAGGCTTCTGCCCTCTTAGAGTATTGGAAGAATATTGTCATCCAGGAGACATCAAATTCGAAGAAAAATGGCAGTTTGGAGAATAAAAGCTCAACAAAAAATTGCAAACCAGAGAGAAAAGAAACTATCAAGATTGACAAGGCACCCAAAGCTGGGTCAGTTACCGTGGATCACAGAAATCCAACTTCAGAAAGCCCCAAATTGAATAAGAAAGATGCTGACCAGGGGTTAAAAACTGAGATTTCCCATTCAGAAAGAAACATGATCGAGAATAATAGAAGCAATAAATCCGGGCTTCACACTAGCGCTAACAACGCAGAAAGAATCTCCAAGGGAGAAAATCAAGCTTCCACAACCAAGAGGCCATCTCCTGCTTCTTCAGCTCATCCACCGAAGCTGACAACCATGGTTAAATGTAATGATCCTACGCGTGACAAAATCCGGGAACTTCTAGCTGAAGCTTTCTCTAAAGTTCCGCAAGAGACCGGTCAAGATGATAGGGAAGAAGTGAGAAACATCCTGGACGAAGTGGATGCCTGTGATCCTATCAGAGTTGCTGTCACGGTGGAGTCAATGATGTTTGAAAAACTTGGTCGATCCACTGGTTCTCAGAAGCTTAAATATAGGTCCATAATGTTCAACTTGAAGGATGGCAACAACACTGATCTTCGAAGGAAAGTTCTCCTTGGAGAGGTGAAGCCTGAGAGACTAGTGGCCATGACTCCCGATCAGATGGCCAGCGACAAGCGGAAACTTGCAAATGAGCAAATCAAAGAGAAGGCCTTATTTGACTGCGAGAGGGGTGGGGCTCCAAAGGCTACCACTGATCAGTTCAAATGCGGTCGGTGTGGGCAGCGGAAGTGCACATACTATCAACTGCAAACTCGGAGCGCGGACGAACCAATGACGACATTCGTTACCTGTGTCAACTGTAACAACCACTGGAAGTTCTGTTGAGTGTAACTGCAGCCGAATAACTATCCAACATATTCCAGAAGATCTCACCTCGTGATTCTAGGTTTCTATCGCCTTTATTTCTTCCAGAACTGGTCAGCATGCACCTCCAGATGGTTTAGTGTAATAGTACCTTCACTTTGATTTGTATTATTTTCCATGGAATCTTGTGTAAGTCATATTGTACTTCTCTTTTAGCTGCAAATTTTCAAGTATTTTACTGATTTAATCAGATTATTTTGATCTCTGATTTCAAAGTCTTTAACTATATTTTTTTAATGGTATTGGAGTAAAACGATAATAATAAAAATATAGGTCTGTATCTGCATAATTCTATTAAGGTATGGGGTCAAATGAAATTAATCATTTCCTCGAAAAATAAATAAATAGGGGAATTTGGTATTGTTTCCCAAAAAAGCCATGGAAGCGCTCACCGCCCTCCCCGTCTCTTATCTGTTCCCTTGCTGCCGCCGACCCGTTCAGGCGAAATCTTTCTCGGATGCCGAACCCTCCCTTCTCCAGCGCGATACGTTGCTTCTTCCTGCCAGATCTGCTTCCTCGCGCAGCCCTCGCCGGCGCTTCCGCCGCCTCCGCTCCAGCATTAAAGGCGACAAGTCTGACGAGTCTCAGTTCTTCAACGAGGACGGCGTCGTGGAGGACATGGATGGCTACCTCAATTACCTCTCGCTCGAGTATGATTCCGTTTGGGACACCAAACCCTCGTGGTCAGCCTCTCTCTCTTTTTTTTCCTTATCCTTTGGTTCTATGATTGATGGGATCGATGATTGTTTCAAGCCGTCTGTTATTTCTCCTCATCAGACATTGGGTTAAAGTCGTTAGGTTTGATAGTAATGGGAATTGTATAACAGGAAAACTAGGACGGTAGTGTTAAAATGTTGGTGCAATAGAGGCTAGTGCTCAAAGACAAGATCAATCTTGAATGCTTTAAAAGGAAAGAACAAATGCATTGAACTCCAAATCGTGTTTCAAACACTATCCTTAAGGTTTTATTTGGTCTATAAATTGTGCAACACAAAGACCAAATATCCTATAGGTTTAGATGAATCTAATTGTCTAAACTTTGCACAGAGTAGGTTTAGATGAATCTAATTGTCTTATTTTTCATCCAACTTGGTCTCTTTATAGACAATCAAGCACATCATGATATTGAAATGGCCAAAAGTCACGACTTTTCCTTCAAGTCACGATTTTTTCCTTCAAGTCTTTTCATTTATTTAAAATGTCCAACAATCCCCCACCATTTTCAATAATTAAAAATACTTTATTCATGGATTACAAAACACATCTTGATAATTTATGCATCAATAATGATTTTTTTCGATTAAACCACTATCTTAGTGATGGTTTCTTATAAGTTTGTAAACCATTTTGGTAGCTAAGCTTTGAACCAAAGGTTTATGTAACAAACCACATGAACCACCACACACAGATTCACTTCTTTCCAATTGTTATAAACAACATACACTTTGTGTAATGCTACAATCCTTTCATGAATGTGCCAAAGTTTAAGTCCAAAACTTTCATGGATAATTAAATCCTACATTCATATAGGCAAGTTCTCAAATGCCACTGCCATTTGTGGCATTTTCTGAGATTTGTTAAGAATTACTAAGTTCATCCTCACTTTAATTACTAGCGGGAATCTAAACACTTATCTTTGATATAGTGTTTCAACTTTTGTTCAATGTACATTTCACTATATTGAATCCAAGACTATGTAATGTGATAGTGTTGGATTGAAGTTTTCATTGTTAAAGGTTTATATCATGAACTTCAACCCTATCTCAATGGAGGTTCTTCCAACTATATCTCTAGTTAATCCTTTTGTTAAAGGATCAACTAAGTTTTCTTTGGATTTAACATAATCTATGGTTATAATTCCACTTTTTATCAAGTCTTTAACCATACTATGTTTTACTCTAATATGTCTTGACTTATTATTATAGACCTCACTATAAGCCTTGGCAATCATACTTGTGCTATCATAATGTATAGTTATAGGAGAGGCAGACTTTGGCCACATTGGTATCTCATACAACAAGTTTCTTAGCCATTCGGCTTCCTTACTAGCTACAGGTAAAGCTACAAACTCAACTGCCATGGTGGAGTCAGTTATGCATGTGTGTTTCTTAAATGCCTAGGAAACAACTACACTACCTAGAGTAAAGATCTAACTATTTGTTGAAAAGTGATCATCTTTATTCGTTATCCAACTAGCATATGAGTATCCTTCAAATACTTAAGGATCTCCCTTATGACTCAAACTATAATTTATTGTGTTCTTGAGATATCTCAAAATTCTTGTAACACTCAACCAATGTTGTTTGCTAGGGTTATTTGTATACCTACTTAACACCTCTACTACATAAGCAATATCTGAACATGTACAAGTCAAGGCATACATCAAACTTCTTATCACTTGTGAATATTCCAACTGTGATACTGTTGAACCCTCATTTTTGACATGTTCAATTTTAGGATCAATGAGAGTTAAAATCGATTTACAATTATAGTGATTGAACCTTTTGAGAACCTTCTCAATATAATGAGACTATGAGAGTAGGATTGATCCTTGTTCTCTTTTGATCTTTATGTCTAGGATGACATCAGCTTCTCCGATATCTTTCATGTCAAACTTGTTTGATAGCACTTTTTGGTTTTTAAGACTTGTTCTAAGTTTAAACCAAAGATCAATATGTCATCCACATACAAACATATTATGACACATTTATTAGATTTTGAGAGATGTCCTAAGGCAATCACCTTATGACTTTACTATTTATTTGATAAATATATATTCATTATTTGAGTACATATTATATGTTTAAATAGTCTTAAATTCATTTATTGAATGTCTGTAATATAATTCATAGTATGAGAAAATTTATGATTTGATCACAACTTGTAATTATCTCTACATGTAAAATTATGAACATATTGGAATTTTCCTAGTCGTTGAATTGGTACATTCGGACATCATTAATTCTATAAGACTAGCATGAGTTATACTCCTTGGTTCAGTCAAGCAGTTATTTCTCACTAGCCGGAGATATTGGGATGTCAAGAGTTAAATGTGGGTACTAGTTATGGTAACTAGTTCATTGGAGTGATTTGGTATAAGACTTCATATGATTCTTTACATACATGGATATGTCTTTGAAGTTCTTACTACAACTCGAGTGTAAATTTCCTTTAACTTGAGGTATACATGTCATTTTGGTCACGGAGACTTATACTTTGACATCTTAAGCAAACATATCCTGGAGGTATGGACCTGAGATGATTGAGTATAAGTCGAAATATCCAAAGATGTTTTGATAGCCCACAGAGATTTCACCGCTCCTTGCGAAGAGACGTATACCCTATGTGTTAGTGCATTTGGCACTGATGATCAAACCTGAGTTTTGATGAATGACAAGTAGATTAAAGTTAGATGTGTTGTTGATGTAACCTTGTTATCGAGTGTGCATGGTTAACTAACTTGACTGGTCAAGAGGACCAGACACCGAGCAAGAAGTCCAATCGGGATGTACGATTTCCAATTGGCAAAGTACAGATGTGGGATTCGAGTAGGAGGTCAGGATGTTCAATTCTTGATGGGATGAAGTCCGGATGTGTGATTCCGGCAGGAGGTCAGGATATTTGATTCTTGATGGTCAAAGTCCGGATGTGCAATTTTAGCAGAAAGACCTAGTGGGTTAGATTTGACGTCAATGAGGTAACTTGACATTTGGTAAGTAGAGGTAAGTTACTAGAGGAGAGTGACTTAGTAAGGATGCATCCCGGTTGAGGGGACAGTAGACGTTGGTCCAATTTAGGTTCATTTCGAAAATCTAAATTGAGACCCTGACTAGATTTTAATCTCAAAAAGACAGGATCTAACTCATAAATCTATATAAACTATTCATGCATATATTTTTCTAACTCTATGTTGTAGAGATAAATGTAGGCCTTCGAATTTTACACATGATAATTGACAGATCTTGATTCTGAGTTCGAAGTCAAAAGTTATAGCCTCCGGAAGATTGCTATGTAAAACCGGCAGTTGGAGGCACCTTAAGCTTGCTGGAAGGCACTTTGAACAGTTTTGAAAGTGCCTTCTAGAGGATAAAACCTGAAGTTTACAGATTTGATCATAATCAAAGATAGGGGATACAATTTATTTGTGGAGGCACCTTGGAGGAGGTTGAAGGCGCCTTCCACAACCTACATAAGCTTTATTTGAGCAGTATTCAAGAAACAACTCTTCTACAAGCTTCTACGGGTCCATTTGAAGTTCCAACTGCCCCGACTTCCTGTCGCTACTCTACTACGACGCTGTTGTGCTTGACTACTGCCAAGGAGCCGTCTAACATCAAGCCTAATCTGATCATCTTTGAGAGTGTTGGGTAATGAAATTTTAATACTGTACTTAATTATTGTATAAAGAAAAGTGTAGCGTGTTACACTCTTTCTTATTCTTTTATTGTACTCGATCTCTTCTTCTAGCAGTTCTAAAAGAGGTGTTTAGTGAATGACCCATCGATAGGTCCACAGGACCTGGGTCTTGTAGAAGAGTCACCAAAGTCTCCGAACTAAATAAAATCGAATGTGTGCTCTTTTGCTTGCTTTTCTATTTCACTTTCTTACTTAGTTTTCAGTTGTGCACTTTATTTTCAAAATTGAAAAGAATAAATTTTTGAAAATCACGTGATTCACCCCCTCCCTCTCACATGCATCTTGATCCAACACTATGCCCACTCGTTAGGATTATTACTCAAAGTATTTAATCAAAGCATCATATATTAAGAATATAGGACTTTTGTACACATGTACAAGTAATTTGAATCTATAAAATGAGGAAGTATTACTTGAGCTAGGTATAACATAGTTAGCCTTATGGGGGTAGACACATAAATCATGTCCTAAACCAAGTGGGTATAAGATGAGTAAAAGGAACAAGACATGACACATTGAAACTGTTGAAGGGTTCAGAATTACTTCTGAGATCAACTGTAATTTTTTGATTAATTGAAAATTATAATGTACTACTAGATGTTACTCATGATCGTTCCATAATTAAGTAGTTAATTATATATGATCAAGATAAATTGGGAACCTATTGGGTCACATACACTACGAGTCTTTAAAAGACGTAAAAAGTTAGAGAATATGATTTTTAGATCAAGAGATAAATATTTGGTTGGACCATACATAAGATAAATATGAAAATATTTATCAAAATTAGATGAGTCACGTCTCTAATGAAAGAGTTGGACCCTATTTGGTTTAGCCATAAACCAACTTGATTTAGTTGTGAATCAACCCAAGGGGTCAATAGTCTAATTTTTTTGTTAAGATGTAA
>JBBMJZ010000081.1:11221615-11233054 GCA_037833815.1 Zingiber zerumbet | reverse complement strand
CACAACAAGAGGGTCTACTCTTATTGCCATGAGCCACCCAAAGGAAGAAGATCTTCTTTTTGCTTCTTCTTCCTCTTATTGATCCTTCTCTTTCGCTCATGGCTAGTACCTTCTAAAGGTGAATCTTGTTCTCTTGGAGTTGTCTTGAAGAGCTTGGCGTGGATACAAATAGAGGTGAGGTTCGATAACTTTGCAAAATGTTGACGCCCTTCTTGTTACATGTCATTCGTAAGATATACCTAGACTAATTATTATTCAATTTTATTTTGTTTTATGATCTTGTCTGCGCGATTGTATCTTATATGTGTGTGGTGTGTGTGATGTAATAAATTAATTTATTTATCGTTAAGCCTTCCACTGTGCACACTTTCAAAATGTGTTTTTAGGACACACCGCATCGGGCATATCCCAACAATGGTATCAGAGCCGATCGTACTTTGACATGATTATAAATTATTTATGGTTCGTAATTAGTGTTGTAATTATTTTTTAAGATTTTTCTAAAATTATTAAGAATTTTCTATTTTTGGAAGTTTCCTAAATTGTTAGGAAATTCCACTTTTGGAATGTTTTTGAAATAATTTTAAAAAATTAAATATATAAATATTCTAGTAAATTAGAAATTATTATTTTTGGAATTTTCTATTTTTTAAGGAATATTCTATTTTTTAAAAATTTCCTAATTTGTTAGGTAAAACCAAATTTGAAAAGATTCAAAAATTTTTAAAAATCTAGATTTGAGATATTCTGAATTAAATTATAGAAAATATTTTTTCTAGATTGTTTAGATTTATTAAAATATTCTTTTTTTTTGGAAAGTTTTATAAATTATTAGAAAATACCAAATTTGGAAAGATTTAAAAATTACAAAAATCCAAATTTAAATTATTCAATAATGCATTAAGAAATATTAATTATTTATTTCCTAAATTAATTTAGGATTTTGTTTCCAAAATAATTAAAGATTCTTGATTGATTGAAAGATTCTAGTGAGACATGTTAATTAAATTTGAAAATTAGTTTCCCTATTTGATTCAATAAATCTTGATATATTAAAATTAGATTTATAACATATTTTTATTTCTAAAATAGAATTATGATATATTTAAATTTATGCCATGTTCATGCCATATTGTATGTCATATAGATGCATTAATTATGACATGATTAGATTTTACCATGTGTGTGAATGTTATTAGATTTTGCTATATGTATGATGTGTCATGCTATGCTATGAGTGCGATGTGTCATGTTATCATCTATGCCATGTTTACAATGTGTCATGTTTGTAAGTATCTCATGGAAGTTTTGATATGATTAACCAAGTCAAGTTAGGTCCTATTATCTTTTGATACCTTGTGTTTAAGTGTGCAGGAACTTAGGAGCATAGGAAGTCAAGAGAAAGACGCAGCTAGCGAGGATGGCACGAGAGAGAGTCAACGGGCTCAATGAGTCTGAGGGACGAGGTGTTGTGGAAGAGTATGCTCGTGGATGAGAAGGGAGTGCTCGACATTTCTGAGGGACAAGAAGCCAGAGTGGAAGATTGCTCGAGAAGAAGGTCGGAAGATGGGTTCGGGTGAGCCCAATTTCAGATGACAAAAATCACCCAAGCGAGCAGAACCGAAGAAGAAGCCCGGACATAAAAGTCAACTCAAAGTTGACTAGGGTAAAGGGCCCAGACCCCTAGGGTAGCCTGGGGGCGCCTCAACTCGATGAGGCTGCGGATAAAAGTCAACAAGGGTTCAGGCGCTCGGAGTTGTTCCAAGCACCCAGACTAGAAAAATTTTATCCAGATCAAGCTGTTGTGATCCGTTGCATCATGGATAAAATTTTATCCATGCCCAGGTGCTTGGAGCCCTTCCAGGCACCCGAAACTTGGCTATAAATATATCCTTGATATCAGTAGTCACAACAACACTTGTAAACAAATTCAATTCTCTTTCTGTTCTACTACTTTTGTGAGCTGTTAACATTGTAAGAAGCTACTCCGCCAAGAAGGAAATTTTAGTGAGCTTCATTTGTCTAGGATTAGTAATCATTTGATTATAAACCTAGTAAATATTCTTGCCACTATCTTTTATGCATTTACTTTCTGTTATTAAACAAGTGTTTACCTAACTTAGTTTGAAGATCGAAAAAGGTTTGATTTTCAATTTCAGGGCGATTCACCCCCCTCGTGTTGGTCTCCAAGGGACCAACAATTGGCATCAGAGTAAGGATGCTTTAGAAGGACTAACCGCTAACCGAAGCAAAGAAACTAATGGCCAGACCAAGACTCAGCCCACCAAAGTTTAAGGAGGAATTCACTCACTCGAAATGTCGAATGGAGATATTCCTACGAATTGATTTCAAAATTATTTTGATAATAAAGTAGGGTTTTGTAGTTTCCAAGGATCAGCAAGGTGAGGAGAAAGAGGAGTATCTTTGAACAAAGAAGAAGCAAAGTGACTTCGTCGCCAACAGTAGAGTGGAATATCACTTACTAAGTGTGTTACCGCCTCAAGAAGTCAATCACATAGGAAGGTACACCTCGACTAAAGATCTCTGGGAGAAATTTTTGGAACTCTACAAAGGCACATCTAAAGCGAAGCTCGCGCGATGGGACATTCTTTGGAATAAGCTAATGAACATTCGTTTGGAAAAATGTGAGAAGGTAGCCTAACTGCACCCGAAAATTAAGGAGCTGATCACCAGACTGGTCAACCTTGGCAAAACGGTAACCAACCAGGACTCGGTAAGCTACACACTCAACACTTTTCTTAGGACTTCAGAATGGACTTTGATAATAGATGTTTACTACATCTCGAAGGACCTAGAGGACCTTTTTTCTACTTTAAAATTATATGAAATTAAATGTGCAAGTACAACAAAAGAGTCAAGCCAAAACTTGGCACTAAGAGCCACCAAGAAGGATGAACCCAAGTCAGACTCAGATCTTGAAGTAGACCAAGAAGTTTATATGGTAAGGAAATTTTAAAAAAAATTTAAATCTAATAAATTTAAAGAAATGCAAAACAGAAAAATCCAAGAAATAGAAGAAAAGTTCGATGCTACCAGTGTCAAAAAGAAAGACACATAAAGGAGGATTACTCAGAACTCAAAAGGAAAAAGACAAAGGACCCAAGCAACACAAACATAAGAATCTCAAGGCCACTTGGGATTAAAGCTCATTATCCAAGTTAGAAATATAAGCATACGCCGAACTAGCACTAATGGCTAGTCATGAAGAACAAAATACCTCAGAAGCCAACATCGATGAAGGGAGAGCAACATCAGATGAAAGCAGCGAAGTAGGGGAAGAATCAAGCTTCAGATCTGACATGGTAAGTGAGGTATGTCTCTTACCTTCTGATTAACTGTATTTTGGTTTTGTTATTAAATCAATGTGTAAATTAAAACTAAAAATAAAAATTTTAAAAAGGAGAATTTAGAAATAAAAAGAATATTGGAAAAATCATGTTTAATAGAGGAGCTTGATAAATTAAACATTGAAAAGGCTGATTTGAAAGAACAAATAAAAAATTTAAAAACTTATGCATGTTTAAATTTTACTGCTTCAACTTTTAAGAACTATAAAGGACTAAATTGGTATTATAGATTCTACAAGGGTTAAATCAGGAAAATAATAAGAAAGTATATTCCTAGAAAATATTTGATCAATCTAGTAGAAAGGAACCTCTATTGGGTTCTAAAATCATGCTTAGATTAAATTTTTTTTTTGTCTAATGCTTTCAAATAAATTGTTTCGTACAATTCTTTTTTGAAATTAATTAGATATTAATTTTTCTAAAAAAGAGGATTTCATTTTCTATCTGTAAAAAAATTTTCAAAATTGATTGACTGTTGTATTATTTGTTTATAATTTTTTTAACAAATATTATATTTTTTAATTTAATTATATTTTGTAGAGTTATTATTACAAAATTTATTTTTTGGTAAAAACTTATCATATTCTCACTCCAAAAAAATATTTTCAAGTTTTTTTTACCAATATTTATTTCTCTATGAATTATTTATCCAAATACTAATTTTTAATATTAAAAATTCTGAAACACTCAATTTTTAAAAATTTAATTCTTTTACAAAAATACTTACTCTATTACATTCTTAGAAAATTTTTTAAGATTTTTTGAACCTGAAAAATACTATTTATTACTGCTTACATTCTTTTGCAAATATACAATTTTTTTAAGTATTTTTTTTAAAAAAATTTATCTTTCTATAGTAAATTATTTATTACTACTTAAATTGATTTTATTTTCTGTGAATATTTTATTACCTCCTTGAATATTTCTGCTTAGCCTTTATAAAAATTATCAAAATTTTTCAACAACCAAAATAATCTTTAAAATTATTTTTGTTTAAATTACTTTTTAATCACAAAAATCAGAATTTTGAGAATACTTTCTAAAATCTTTTTCCTAAGTGTTAGTCACTATTCTTGTATTCCTTAGACTTTAATTTCAATTTAATTTAGCAAAACCCTTATTTTTAATGTGATCAAAGGGAAAGAGTTAGTAGAAGTTAAGTTTAAGGGGAAGGTATATTTTTTGTTTTTTTTTTCAAATATTGTATATTTAATGTTTTAAACTTACATATTTATTTAATTTAACGTCTTGTTTTACCCTAACTTAACTTGGGTTGATCCACATTAAAAAGGGGGAGATTGAAGATATCTTGTGGAGGTTTTAATGTGACCAACCAAGTCAAGTTAGGTTTTTTTATCTTTTGATACCTTATGTCTAAGTATGTAAGAACTTAGGAGAATAAAAAGTCGAGAGAAAGACGTAGCTAGTGAGAAGAACTACACAAGAGAGAGTCAATGAGTTCGGTGTGTCTGAGGGACAAGGTGTTGTAGAAGAGTATGCTGGCAGATGAGAAGGGAGCGTGCGACATTTCTGAGGGATGAGAAGACAGAGCAAAAGATTGTTTGAGGAGAAGGCCGGAAGATAGGTTTGGGTGAGCCCAATTTTGGATGACAGAAATCACCCAAGTGAGCAGAGCTGAAGCAAAATCCTAGACATAAAAGTCAACTCAAATTGATTGGGGTTTGGGCGCCTAGACCGTCCGTGCATCTGGAGATGGTCCAAGCGCCCGAACCCCCAGGGCAGCCTAGGGGCACCTTGACTTGGCGACACTGTGGATAAAATTTAACAAGGGTCCAAAAGCCTGGAGCTGTTCTAGGTGCTCGGACTAGAGAAATTTTATCCAGATCGAGCTATTATGATCCATTACATTGTGGATAAGATTTTATCCATACACAGGCACCCGGAGCCCTTATAGGCACTTGGAACTTGACTATAAATACAACCCTGATCTCAGTAGTCACAACAACACTTGTAAACGAATTCTCTTTCTATTATACTACTTTTATGTGTTGTCAACATTATAAGAGACTACTTTACCCAGAAGGAGATTTTAGTGAGCTTCATTTGTCTAAGATTAGTAATCCTCTAATTGCAAACCTAGTAAATATTCTTGCCTCTATCTTTTATGCATTTACTTTATGTTATTAAACAAGTGTTTGTCTAACTTAGTCTAAAGATTGAGAAAGGTTTGATTTTCAATTTCAGGGCAATTCACCCCCTCTTGCCGGCCTCCAAGGGACCAACAATGTCATCATTTATGCCATGCATATAATATTATGTAGATAGAATATTTATATGATGTAGATGAGACCAAATCCCTTACATAATATTAAAATCTACCCTTTCTATTAATATGGTAAGAACTAGAGTTTATGTTCTTGTTTGAGTTGTTGGTCAAAGTCAAGCTCAACTTGAAATTAAATATATTCAAACTATGGAGATGCAATCTCATGATTAACGGATTAGTTTTAAACTTGAAGCATTGATTTGTTGTGCCAAAGCCATGATCAATGTGGATAGAGGTGAAATTGGGTGATATGCATTTGATGTATACTTGTTAATGTGTTAACAACTCGATGTTTATGTGAAAATCAATTAGTTGCTAGCATAATGTGATAGTTGCATAAAAGCAATATGAAATTGGTAAACATGTTACCTACCATTATAGCTAAGAATGACTTGTTGGCTAAAGTAAAGGTTATTCTTATATATGGTAGATATCAACCCATTTAGAGAAAACCTACCATCTTCCAAATTTAAAATAAAGGTATTTGAATTTGATAAATAAGTGGGCTTTTATTACATGCAAATTGTTTACATAAATAAAATCATGTCTCTAATACATTATAATTTTTATATTTTTAGGTTAATTATTTAATTATAACTCATGTTAATCTGCGTTCGATGTTAGACTCTAACAAACTGACTGGGCTAAATTTCTTGGACTGGTTTCAAAGTTTAAAAATTATTCTCAAAGACAATAAGCTAGCTTACGCCCTTGATGAGCCTCTTCCTACAAGTCTTGATGTCAATGCAACTGTGGACCAATTGTTGGCCCATCAGAAACATAAGGATGATTCTGTACTTACAAGTTGCATCATTCTAGCTATTATGACTCTTGAACTATAGAAATTGCATGAGCATTTTGATGCTTATAATATTGTCTATCATCTTCATGAGCTATTTGATGAGCAAGTTAGATCCGAAAGGTTCGAGGTCTTCAAGCTTTTCTTTTGCGCAAATATGTAGGAGGGTTCATCTATAGTACAATTTGTACTAAAGATGAATGTCTACATAGAGCGTTTAGCACCACTCTATTTTGTAATGGATCATGAGTTAAGTATTGACTTAATTCTATATAGTTTGTCAAAAAGTCATTCACAATTTGTGATTAACTATCAGATGAATAATTAGAATCGACCATCCTTGAGATGATTAATATGCTCAAGACTGTGGACTCTTCTATTAAAGGTGAATAGAAAATTATGATGTTAGTAGACTCCTCCAAGAAAGGTTCTAAGATGAAACAAAAAATCAGGCTAAGGGGAAGAGCAAAAAAGCCAAGATAGTAGAACCAGCACAAAAGGGCTCATGCCATCATTGTGGCAAGATGGAATACTGGCGAAGAAATTGTAAGATTTATCTTGAGTTTGTGAAGAAGAATAAGACACCTGATGCCCCATCCTGTTTAGATATTTAGATTATTGATTGTCATACTATTTCCTCAGACACTTGGACATTGGATACTAGGTGTGACTCACATATATGTAATGACATACAGGGGTTAAGGAATAACAGAAGATTCATTAAGGGAGAATCAAGTTTGTGAGTTGGGAATGAAGCAAAGGTTGCTGTAGTCATCATCGGAACATACTTATTAAAGCTTCCTAGTGGACTTGTCTTAAAACTGGATAATTGTTATTTTATTACTGCATTAATAAAGAATATTGTTTCTATTTCTTGCTTATATAGAAAAGGAAATGCTTAAATAGAAAAGGTTTTCATTTGACTTTTAGTAACAATTATTATTATATAACTTTGAATGATATTCTTTATGACATTGGAACTTTATGCAATGGTATCTATGTGTTAAATATATCTAGTGATGTATTCAATATTGAAATGAGCAATAAACTCGCTTGAATAGATAATTAATTAACCTATTACTCATGGCATTGTCTCCTTGGCCATATAAGCAAGAAACGCATATCCAAATTACAAAAGATTGCAGTTCTCGAATCATTTGAATTAAATACATTGATACATGCAATTCATATTTGAAAGGAAAGATGACAAAGTTACCTTTTTCTGGAAAGGGTAAATGAGTTGATGAGTTACTTGGGCTCATAGATATCGATGTATATGGACTAATGTCAACTCACGCACTAGGAGGTTATAGCTACTTCATTACTTTTATTGATGATCACTCTCATTATGGGTATGTGTATCTAATGAAACATGAGTCTGAAGCTTATGAAAAGTTTAAAGAATTCATAAATAAAGTAGAGAAAAAACTTGGTAAAAATATTAAGATACTTCGATCTGATCGAGGTGGTGACTATTTAAGCCAAGAGTTTTAAGATTATCAAGGGACAATGGTATATTATCTCAATGGACACCGCCTTATATGCCACAACATAATAGTGTATTAGGAAGACGTGACCGAATCTTGTTGGACATAGTTAGGTCAAAGGTCATATGAGCATTATACATGAATATGAGCTTGAAGAACAAGATATAGAAGCTTTTTTCCACACCTTGGAAGATAGATTATGGGAAATGTGGGAAAGCTTCAAAACCTCCCAAGCTCAATCAGATGAGATGAATGATGATAATGTAAATAAGCTTGGGGCAAATGAAATAGAGAATCTGACAAAGGAGTGCACTACTCTAATTCCAATAGTTCCTATTGTTAATAATCAAGAGGAGCCTTCCCTTTAACCTGCTATTGATGAAGTTATGGAAGGAATTAGTCGAGCAGCGACTATAAACTTCCCAGCGTGTTTCCTCCGGTCAGCACTAGTCGATTGGGGACCTGAAGGAGTTACCGGCCTGGCTTCCTTAAGGGGAACTAGAGACTTTAAACTCTTAACAGTCAAGCAACGACTATAAACTTCCGAGCATGTTTCCCTTGCTCAGCACCAGTCGATCGGGGACTTTAAGGAGTGACCAGCCTGACTTCCTTAAGGGGACCGGGAGACATTAAACCCTTAACAGTTGAGCAACGACTATAAACTTTTGAGCGTGTTTCCCTTGCTCAGCACTAGTTGATCGGGGACCTTAAGGAGTGACCGACCTGGCTTCCTTAAGGGGAACCAAAGACTTAAGTGACCAGCCTGACTTTCTTAAGGAGAACTAGAGACTTTAAACCTTGAACCAATAAGCATCAACTTTAGACTTCTTAACATATTCCTATCATGGATCAACTCGATCAGGAGTAAAATCCCGATCGAAAGATAACAGCACCTTGATTTTCATTCATCAGTTCAAATTCGCTCGAGAGTAAAATCTCGACCGAGATATAATGGCACTATGGTCTTCTTATATCAGTGCAAATTCACTCGGGATCAAAAGCCTGATTGAAATATATGGCGCTTTGGTCTTCATTCATCAGCTCAAATTCACTCGGGAGTAAAATCTTGATCGAAATATAACGACGCCTTGATCTTCATTCATCAGCTCAAATTCGCTTAGGAGTAAAATCCCGACAGTAATACAATGACATACCAAAACTTCCACCTCAGCCCAAATTTGCTCGGGAGTAAAAGACCGACCAAAATATAATGGCGCTTTGGTTTTCATTCACTAGCTCAAATTCGCTCGGGAGTAAAAAACCGACTGAAATATAGTGGCACTTTTGTTTTCAATCATCAGTTCAAATGGTCTCGGGAGTAAAATCCCAACCAAAATATAATGACACCTGGATCTTCATTCATCAGCTTAAATTCACTCGGGAGTAAAATTCTGAATGAAATATAATGGCACCTGGATCTTCATTCATCAGCTCAAAATGAGCTCGGGAGTAAAATCCTGACCAAAATATAACGACGCTTTGATCTTCATTCATCAGCTCAAATTCGCTCGCGAGTAAAATCCTGACCGAAATATAATGACGCCTTGATCTTCATTCATTAGCTCAAATTCACTCGAGAGTGAAATTTCGACAGGAATATAATGGTGCTATGGTCTTCTTATAACAGTGCAAATTCACTCGGGATTAAAAGCCCAACTGAAATGTAGTGTTCAACTTGCTTGGAGGTATAATCTAGAACATTGAGAGATCCCGGAACATGGAAGTGCTTGATTCTCACAAAAATGATTTCGAAGGTACACAATCATCAAGGAATAGGTAAGTATCAACTCTCATGGATAAATTCTTGGTAAGATAAAATGCAAATATCTAAGTACCTTCTTATTACATGCTTATTTATTTTTGTCTCAAACATTTTATAAGTGTATCAGAAACAACTCTGAAGATATACAATCCTCAATGAATAAATTACTACCAATTCTCATAAATACATGTCCAGTTTAGATAAACAACATAGAATACCAGGGGGTGTGTTTACTACATAATTATTTGAACCTGCTTAACAAATCTTTGGGCAGTCCTCGGTTAAGATGCTGGTGATCTATGAATCGAGGAGGAGGTTCTTGAGGTAAATACCCTCCTTCTCGTAGTTACCGAAGGACTCCATCAGCAGAATGGGTTAGAGTTCTTATGATACATCTAGCAAATTCATCCCCAAATTCGGAGGAGTCTAAGTATTATCGACGTCGACTTTCCCAACGTTCTTCTTCACTCGCTTTATAAGCTTGTAGCACTGATTCGAGGTGGTCTGCTTTGTCTTTGATATCAGCTCATTCTATTTTAGCATGCTCCAAATTCTTGGTAAGGAAATCTATTTGAGAATCTTAAACTTTTAGTCTCTCTTGTAACTGCAATAAGTCAAAGTCTCGGGAGGCCAATTCTTCAGCTACGCCTAGAGATCTGGAGTGTGAAGTCTGAAAACTTTCTAGAATAGAGGATCTGAGTTTAGCATCTGAATTAGCCTTATCCTTCAAGGCTACTTTAATTTTTAATCGGGAGTTCAAACTCTGTATCTGTAGTTCAAGTGTCCTCTTTTCTCTTTCTAGGACCTGTAGTAGCTAGCGGTGATTTTGTAGATCTTTCTCTAAGAGGGCCACATGTTGAGCTTGAGAGTTTATCTTCTCCTGTAATTGAATAGTTTCATTGTCGGGAGGAGGGGGAGTGACCCTTAATGTTGGTGCGGGAAGCATCCGATAATCGAACCTGTATTTTGATTATGTCAAAGGGTTCAAAGTTAAGGTGTTTTATTTTCTAATGTGTTGAATGAGCTTTGCAGAAAAAGTCCTAAGTGTACTTAGGTAAAAGTCCTAGCTATGGTTAGGCAAGTGTAAAACCCTAGGGGGAGGTAACCCTAGGTCATAGGGGGTGGTAACCTTATGCGGAAAGCCTTGGCGGGTCGGAGCTTCAGGCAAAAATCCTAGGGTGCGGTAACCCTAGGTTAAAATCCTGGTGTCGCAAACTGGGTAGAAGTCTGGACGGATTGAGGATCGAACGTCCAACATGAAGACTGGAAGCATCAGACGCTTAGCAAAAGTTCAGTTGATCTGGAGAATCGAACTGGCAAAGGTAAACTCTCCTGAGTGGAGTAGGTGAGGACGTGTTCCCCGCGGAGGGAATAGTAGGCATCTGTTCGACCTAGGGTTTTCGGTTGGAAATCTGAAGTCAGAATTAGATAGTCCGGAGACTGTCAAATACTTCTTTTACTATATTTATATGTGTGCTAACTTTGTCTTGCAGGGTATGTGTATGTTTTGTGGACTAACATGCTTTGCAGGGATAAAGAAACAAGTCTAGCTTCGGATGAACAGTACCCAAGGCGCCTCCATGGAGCTTGGAGGTGCCTCGGGTGCAGAGTGTGAGCTGGCTGTGAAGAGGAGTGATAACCATGATTTTACTGCATTATTTTTGATTCATTTATGCATGGTTTTGAGGTTGATTTTATAGGTAAATCATGGTTACATCACATTTCATGCATTATGT
>JBBMJZ010000081.1:11172091-11186158 GCA_037833815.1 Zingiber zerumbet | reverse complement strand
AGAGGAAGACCAGGTCTACAGAGCGGAAGACCAAGTCTGCAGAGAGGAAGACCAGGTCTGCAGAGCGGAAGACCCGGTCTGCAGAGCGGAAGATCAGGTCTGCAGAGAGGAAGACCAGGTCTTGACAGAGCAGTCTTGACAGACCATGTGTTGACAGAGTTGTCTTGACAAAGCAGAAGACTAGATCTGCAGAACGGAAAACCAAGTCTGTAGAGCGAAAAACCGACCGGGCAATAAGGGCGGGCGAAAATCCCGACCAGGAAGAGAAGTTTGTCGGTTGGACAAAGAGACCGACCGGGTGAGCTGACCGAGGCCTGCGAGTAGCAGTTTCCTTGAAACAGATTTGCCCACCTCCGACTGTACTTCGAGGTTTACTCGGGTTGTATGTTTCTCAGGATACAATGGTCGACCGTGAACTCCACCAAGCACTGGTGGTCACGATGAACTGAGTGGTACCCGAACGCTATCACGGGCACTCTGCCGAGCAGGAATTGCGCGACAGATGAGGGAATAAGGTGGAGAGCTTCTGCTTGCTTCACTGTGTTATCTGCGTAACTTTTTACCTGTGGTCGCATCCTCCTTATATAGGAGCTCAAGGCCAAAGGACAACATTAATGATCAATTAATGATCATTAATGCATCCGTTACACAAGCAGCAAAAAGATTTATGTGACAAAATGTTGGTTGTTCCGCTTGGGTAAATTTTGCCCCGACCGGTCCGGCATTCGTGTGCGCAGGTCGCACTCGCACCTGAGTCAACTTGGTTCAGTGCAATCCGGACCCTAGATTTGCACCCCCCTTGCGCACCCACGCGTGAGAGAGAGTCTTTCCCCATGCATTTGTTCAACCTCAATATAAGTGAATCAATATAAACCAACAAAATTACCTTGAAACTTCCAATGTGGGACTAAAGTCTCATTCACAATGGAGTTTCTTCTCTTTCACTTCTTCTCCATTTACACTTATTCAATAGGAAGAAGACCAAAGGAGAGAAAAAAAAAAGGGGGATTAGGAGGAAGAAGAAAATACTAGAGGGGAGGAAAAAAAAAAAAAAATAAGTATGGATAATGGGAGAGAAAAAAAAATATCAAGACGGAAAAAAAAGGTCGACGGAGAGAGGAAAAAAAGGTTAGGGTTCTAGTTTTAAAAAAAGGTTAGGGTTCTAGTTTTAATTGAATATTTTGTAAAAAAATCCTATTTTTTTTTAAATTTATAATTAAATCTTTTTTTAAAAAAAAAATCACTGTATTAATTTTTTTTCCCAAATTTCATGGGGGCGGTGACACCCCCTCGACCCTATGTAGGTACGCATCTGTGAACGGATGTGCAATCTAAAATATATATATATACACTTGAAAAGATGGTTTTATTGCTTGGAAAATCAATGCAATATCGATCGATGGTGGCTATTCACCAACACATTATTTATTCTTGAATTGATGAGTAGGTACATCTGCATTCAACTAATTTTCATCACCTAAATCACTTTTGTTTGACGATACAGATTTTATAACACGCTGACGCTAACTAATTGATCCAAAAATATAATTGTGATTGAATTTTGGTTTTATTTGTAGTAATTTTAGAAATTCATGTTAGAATTAAAGAGAGTATGTGCAAGCCAACTTTTCCATATAGTTAAAGTCAGTTCGTTTATTTTATCAAGCTTGATTCTTAATTACTTGGTTAAAAGGTCAATCGTAACATAAGCATGTGTTCAACCAACCTGTTAGGTTGTTCATCATGACTTGTTCTCGTTGGATTAATTAGATCATCTAATTTATAGGAAAAGATAAAGATTTCGGTCGCTTGTTTAATGACTCGAACAAAATTTCAAGCTTACTATTAAAACTTGTCGGCAGAGTCGTCAAAAGGTAGATATCTATTTTCAAAAAAAAAAAAAAAAATAAATAAAACATTTTGACTTCTAAAAAAGTTGTAAAATTATAGGAAGTGAAGAAAATCATTCAATTTCATGGGCGTGCATCCACTAATGAGACTAATTAAGTGATTAATTAATTTATTCTCTAAAGTAATTAATGTAATCAGGAATGCGACCAGATCAGCCTCAACCACTTGCTTCCTAGAGAAGAGTGACAAGAGAGGCTTTCCATTTCATGCTGTTGGCTTTTAACTTGGTAATTAGTGGGATTTCAAGTATCTTAGTAATTGTTTCAGTGCTCTCTTTAGAGCGATTTAAGATGGATCTTCACATGAAACATAGTCAAGATTCCTCTCATCTAAATCTTGAAGGCTCTGGCCGTTCAACTTGGAGAGGTTTTCCCTCTATCATCAGTCATTAGTGATCATATAGGACTTTTATTGGCCAGTTCATTTTTATCTGTCTGAATTTAGAGCCGCAACATCGAGTTTCTCACATCTGCCAGGCCCACTATATATTAAACAACAAGGATTTGTCTATTGTCGACGACAGTTTTATTTCTGTGGGTGCAAACAACTCTCATTCTCAAAGGTGTAGGCATTGGGGAGATGAAGGTGGACTTGGTGTTCTAAACTTCGAATACTTCAACATGCCCCTCCCTTGCATCCGGTTGTAGAGGCTAAATGAAGAACAATCTGACGCAGCATGGAAAAAAATGGGTACGACTTCAGTGTTTTCAACAAAATCACTGGGTAGAGGCTACACCAAGCAGACGTTGGCATGATAATTTATTGCCGAAGCACAAATCCCAGCATATTTGTTTAACAACTGTACCAAAATGGGACCTGGGCCTGCCATTCACAATAAAGATAGAACTACAGCAGTTTCAAGAGTTCAGAAAAATCATAAAAGGTGTTCATTTCACAAATTGTTTCAGGAATTTAATAGACTGGAGGTGGAACAATAATGGCGTGGTGCCTTTTCAGTTGGAACTGCTTATCAGGAACTCCTTTAGCACCAGCAAAGTTAAGACCACCAAGTTGATTTTGCAAGGCAAGGTTAAGAACAGCAAGACCAATTTTATCTACAAGAGAACAACAGCACGAGCTCGACGGTGTCAGCCCACATAACGAAGGATCCAATAGTGCTAGGATAGTTGAATATGACTTTGCAACAAGTGCCGGGAAAGTGTTCGATTTAATGTTTTCACACGTTTTCTACCTTCAATGAAAAGACTGGATAAGTTCGATCCGCTCGACCAATTACTGAATGCAACAACTTCCCTTGGTACTAGATATATATTTTTTAAAAAATAGAATTTTAAAATTGATTTGCCATTGACTCGAGTGAGTGGGGGTACATCTTTTTCCACTGCAAGGACGAGTGTTGCACAGGTGCATCTGCCTCGGGCGGCTGCTAGTGCAAGGTGGCCAGTCAGGTTATTCTCCCAAACTTTTTATAGCTTTAAGGTCATTCCTAAAGTTTTATATATACATAAACAAACTTTAAAGTCCTTTCGCGAAGTCAGTGAGGAAATTGAGGGGCCTGAACGCAGGCCATTGGCTAATCCACTCTGGAATTGCTTGTCGTTTGTGTGTATTGGAAGTCGTCGTTCACTTAATTTCTAGGAAGTTGAAGGAGATTTATGGCCTTTGGAATTGACCGGATTGAATTTGCTTATCGAATTAGCTAGGCCCGTGAGTTAGGCAAGTTAGGGACAGAATGGACATAGCCTCAGGAGAGCTAATGATCTTTCACAATCAATCAACAAGAAAGGAAGGATCATCGATCCATGTTTAACATGAATCTTTTAGTCAAGTCAAGCAAGATGTGCATATCTATTGCTATGCAATTTTATCTTAGTTAACTTTGATGAATATTTTATCTTTTTTTGTTTACTTCTTAAACCTTCTCTCTATCCTAAAACGCAGCTCTTAAATAATACTTGCTCAACCGCACTTGTCCATTGAACAACTTCATGCCTTCTCCATGACTATAAATTTGAGATCGGGACCACACTGATTATACACAATGAAGAAAATTGACTGATCTAATTGTTCATGCTCTGAAAAAAACAAATTATAAATAAATATGAGGTGAATAGTGACATTAATGGCTAAATAAAATAAAAAGGAAAAAAAATCAAATATAAGCCAAATGAGTTCATCCGAGACGGCAACCCACAATTGCTGTCCATTTGCGTCGCGTCACACATGGTTCTGATGCATGCTTAACAGTGGAGGACTGAGGTTGTCGACATCGCACACAGATTAGACCTCTAATTTCTCCCCATCTTTTTTTCTAGATTATTTCTCTTGTTTTTTTTTCCCGTTCCAAAAGTCCTACATTCAATCTTTATCAATGGAGAATTGAAAGATAAGATTGTTCACTATCAAACAAACAGTTCGTTGATTTATCGACTGATCAAGATATAATTAGTAATCCATTTGGAAAATAATGAAGCAGCTGTCCATGGTAGATTTTCTCAAGTCAATGGTGCAGTCTTCGGAAGTAACTATTGGACGGATTTACCTTTCAATCTTCCTCCAAAGCATGGTTGATTATGGCAAATTCCATGACTTGACAATGTGCCAAACGGAGTCGATGTCATTCCCACTTGCACCAGAAAATTTTCCACAGTTTATTTGAGATACTCCATCTCGTTGGTCCCCCGCAGCAACAAACACGATCTTGTGGCCTAGGAAACCATACATGGGACACATCAAAGATAAGAGAGATTCCACCAGGTAAGCTTGTGATAGATCCATCAATAAATCACCTGCCAAATCTTAATCCGAGTGGTTGGCAGAATCAAAAGGAAAAAAACGAAGCTTTGGAGTTGCAGATGTAGAATGGAAACAGAGAGGCAAGAGGAGGAGGGGAGGGGAAGGGGAGGGAGGGGAGAATATATGCCTACGACGAAAAAAACAATAAAGATCCAGTTTTGATCACTTCTCGCGAGCTCCAATAAAGGATACTCGGTGGAAAGTAGGGGACGCCTATCCAGGGTGAGAGAAGAGGTGGAAAGGCAGAGAATCAAGGACCAGATGTGGACAAATTTCCTGTCACTGCTGTTCTTAGAAGGTTGTTCGTTCTTGTGAGAGAATTTTCTCTCATCTCGGATCTCTCTATCTCTCTCTTATTTTTCTTGTCCCCCGGGGATCGATGTCTTTCGATCTACGGCTGCATTCCCTGACAATGGGCAACATCAGATGCCTCGGTCTTCTCCCTTAGCGCCATTTCGGTCCCAAAAGTTCGACCTTTGGTGGAGAGAGTGCTGGTTTTGGTGACGCTTCGGCCCCTTCGCTTGGCCTGTGGTGGGTCTCCTGGATAACCGCCGGCGCTCAAACAGTCAAACGCGAGGGCCCTTGGAATTTGGTGTTTCCGTGGAGGAAGGCCATGGCCTCTCCGATTTCTGAGGTTCCACGCGCTGGTGCTGAGTCCGCTCCGGCGACCATGGCAAGATGGATGAGAGGAGGGATGCGATGCGTCTGAGGTGATTCCTGGTTCATCGGTCAACATTTTCTTTCTCGTTTTCCAGATTTGGGTTTATGATTAGAACTTTGCGCGTCTGGTCATTTTCTTTTTGCTATTACTATAATCTATTATGTAGATTTGTTAGTTTAGGAGAAAAATCCTTAGATAACTTCTTGTATAAAAATAACAAAGAGGCGATTTTAAGTAGACTTGAGGATAGACTTTGTGTGCGCTAGATTCCACTACTGCCTCTGAATGGAACTTTCATAGTGTTCTATATATCATTCAGACGATGGAGCCTCCTTCTAATGGTGTCTATGTAATCAAATTTTGAGTCATAAAGAAGAGAAATCAACTTCAATTGCTTCCTTTGTTAGAATTTAATTGAACTAGAAAGCTGCTTACGTCTCTACAGTACTTATCTCTGTTCCTTCACTTGGCTAATGAAATTATCCCTTAGTTCTTCATTGGATAATGTTTTGTGTTCTTTTTTCTTCTTCTTGTTTACACTTTTTTCCATGATTGTATAGCCATAGCAACCCAAATTTCAGTTAGTATTCTCATTGTGCGAAGTCTGCTCTTTCCTGACATCTAGCTGCTTTCGGTTTGAGATAGTAGCTAGGTATTATCCTTTATTTTCTTATGCTGTTATGTTGTCTGGTTAGGTATCTCCGTGACAGGAAATTTGGGAGGCTTTCTTCTCTTTGCAATCTCCAAGCGAATGCTCTTTACCAAATCGATTGGCCATGTTTATGAAGATTAAGATGCATCTCATCTTACTGGTGCTGGTCTAAGCTTGAGGCTTGATTCAGTTTTGCAGAATGTACTTCCTTCTCGTTAGCCTGGTTTAGGTTATTATCAGTTGCTAATTGCTGCAGTAAATTTAGACTTTTCTGCATAGATTACCAGTTGCTCAATTAATTGGTAATTCCCTCTCAGATTCTTTTAGCTGAATTCTGCAGACAGGGCATTCATCATACAGTTTCTTTATTCAAATTCAGTTTTCCTAGCCACTGCTGCCACTACTAGCCTAGCTTGGCTTTCTATTCGTCTACGTATGTCTTCCATATTTCTTCTCATATAATTACTATGTTTGACCTCTGGTGACAACTGTGCCATCTTTCATTTTTTCTTTTTATTTACGATTATATGTCTAGAGATCCTTTTTTCAGTAATGTCATAAACAGATTCTCCATTTGTACATTGCTGCAACCATCTTATTATTGCAAACATGTATAGGTACCCACTGGGGCCAGTTATTGGTATCATAAATGATGTACTATCAGTTGTTAAAAAATTAAGATGGTGGCATAAATGCTGTACTGTTAGTTAGAACTTAGGATGAATGTATTTTGTTTCATCTTGTATATTTTTCCTCAGTCACGGAGTGGAAAGATTGAAGGCCTTTGGTGGTTATTATCACTTTTTCCTTTTCTGCTCAAGGTTATGTCGATTTGTCTTAACTATTTACCTATCCACTTTTTTCTGACCTTTCAAATACCAGTTTAACTTCCTAATAAACTATTGTTCACTTTATGGATGACGTGCAGACAAAATAATTTTTTAGTATAACTACTCAAATAACCCTTACTGGACTTGAGGTTTTAAATTACAATTTGACAAGTAGTTTAATGACTACTACCAAATGCTGAAACGAGGGAAAATAATTTTAAAGAATTAGATTGTCCATACTAGATTTGGTATTGCTGTGTACTGCATGATTGGCATATGAACTATCTATGGTTTCAACTGTTTGCCATCTGTGTATTATTTGCTTATCTGCTTCCTGGATAAGGTCAAAAGAAATTATATCTTGAATACCTTTGCATCGTATTCCTATTATTCTTTGTTGACTAGTTTTACAATCTGCAGAAATGTGTACAAACGTGCAGACTAAAAATTACCTTCCGGAATATAATTCAATGCATGGTATCAAGGAGGATGCAACCAGTAGTTGGTCCAGTTTCTGTCATCAGAGGAAATTAAGTGAGCACATCTTCAGCACTTACATGCCAAGGCATGTGAATGGATGCACTGAACAAGATAAAGAAATATTGAAAAGGACTATTCTTGAACATGAAGCAATATTCAGAAAGCAGGTAAAGATACTGTTCACTCCGGATTATTTGAGGAATAAATAAATTCACTCTATAAGTTGATTGTTCCATTCTCCCTGTTTCCTTTAGTTAGATGACTTTATTCATTATTAATCTTTAGAAAAATAAGTAAAGTCCACCAAATTTAGTTATGTTGCGTTTTAGTGCTTGTGTATGTCTAAATTTGGTTTATTTGGATATGTGAAGCATTAGCAGATAGCGAAGTATTAGTAGGTATTAGCAAATTCAGTGTCCTCATACATTGGCCTAAACATAGATTCACCTTGGAACACGTAGAGCTTGGTTAGCAGAAATTCCCTCAAACTGAGATGTTTTTCTTGTTTTGTTGACTTGATTTGAAGACATGCTTAGTCAACCCTACTAAGTGGTCAGCTTGAAACAGTTATCCCATGATTTTTCTTGTTCATATTAGAGGCAAAAGTTTTATCTGTAGAATGATTTCAAGAACAAGAAATTTCTTCATGATGCTTTCTTAAACTAGTTTTTAACACGATAGTTTTTTTTTTCTATACACCGTTCTAGGAAGTTGTGCCTCTAATACATCTCATTTCTTATACAATAATAGGACAGCAACAAGTAAAATTGATTTCTCATAAAGTTGTGAATATGCTTGTTTGCCACTGAGTATATTACCATGCAAACTTCTATGTTTTCCATGTCTGAACAGTTTTGGCTCATTCTCCTTCTGGTTCCAATATAGAGCAATCTAATCTTGATATATTTGTCTCACCCAGTTCTGATTGTTATTCAGTTGTATGTGTTTGGTAATCCTCCCACTATTCACATGGTTTATGTATTAGATGATAAACACACACACACACACACACAAAAAATTGTAGCCCACCACCATTAGATTATTGTTAGGATATGTTGTATCTATCAGAAAGTCAACTCTTAGAAAAAAAAAGTATGTTATATTTTTCCTATTATTTGTAACATTTAAATAAGTCTCTTCTAATAAATTGTCACTTCTTTTTCAGATTTGTGAACTCCATCGTCTTTATAGAATACAGAAAGATCTGATGAATGAGTTCCAAGCTAGAAACTTTAATAGATCTTCTGTGCCAGCAGAATTATCATACACAAGTTCTTTTTCATCTCAAAGATGGCCTGAATATACAGAAACGATATCACAGATGTCTGGCTTTCCTATTGGAGTCACCAGTTGGGGAAATATGCCTTGTGCCATCAACGAAAAGACCCACCTTAGTTTTAAAAGGGACAGAAGCATCCATTTTAATCAGATACCATTTCCTAGTGGAGCTTCTAAAAAGGACGCTGAGGTACTGGACTATAAGCCTCAGAAGAGAACATTTGACCTCCAACTTCCAGCTGATGTATATATGGATATTGAAGATACAGATGGATTTCAGAAAAAAAATATTGCTGAACCTACAAATGATGCTACTATCCCAAAGAATGGAACTTTCTATGTGCTTCCTGACAATGGCATCAAACTCACTTTGCAGAGTGATGAAGTAAACCATCAGGTCACAAATTTAACAAAACAGATTTGTAGATCAGCCTGTATAACAGTTGACTTAAATAAACCTTCAACAAAAATCTCTTTTGAAAGTCCATCAAACTCAGCATCTAATCAATTGCTTGGCACGAAGCCTCACAACAAATTGAAACAAGGTTATTTGGACAGGCTTGGAGATCAACAGACTCCTTTCCATAAGGATGTGTACTCAAAAGGAGAATGGCCCTTGAATCGTGAATCTGGTAATGTCCCGACCTCCTAGAGTTGGTGCTTTCCCCTAATTATTGTCTTGGAATAGACCAAGAGATTATGATTTAGTCATCTAATTTAAGATATATCTAGATTAACAATGATTGTGCATATTTGACCATGCTCTCCGTTTCCCATATACTTGCCTTGCACAAATTGTGAGCAGCATAAATATAATGCCTTCTTGGTTGATTAAAAACCGGATGCTGCATTAGGTAGGGGATATTGATTGGCAAAATCCCTGTTAGCTAGTATTTACATGGATAGTCACATACATTTGGGTTTGGGTCTTTTTCATACTTAACTCCTTTCTATTCTTTAATGATACGATCTGTAAGTGGCAATAGTATCAAACAATTGTGTATTCACTAAGAAAAATTATCCATTGAATAAATTAAATCAGAAATTCTGAAATTTTTAACACAATCATACCAGTTAAACCAATTTCATAAATTATTATTTTAATGATATTATCTGGATGTGACAATAGTATCAAACAACTGTGTATTCAATTTAGAAAAATTATCCATTGAAGCATGAATTCAGAAGTTTTGAAATTATAACACAATCATAATGGTTAAACCAATTTATAAATTTATTATTTGTATGATTTAATATTCCTTGTTAAACGAAGTTATAGTCTTTTTCTTATTTTATTTATGTTACTTTTTTCTTTGTTATTTCCCTTTTAAAGTTCATTTGTAGTGTATATCCTGCCTATAATGCATTGCTTGTTTTATTATTTCACCTTATCCTCTCATTTGGATGTCAATGTAAAATACAGGGAACAAAGGGAGCACAGTGGATGACTTTTCTCGATTTTCTCAAGCCTCTGACAATTATTGTCCAACTTTACCTGAAAGGTTACAATCAAATTCAAATACATATTGTGAAACTTTTCAGTATGACCATTACAATCCTGAGGCATGGTCTAGACAAGAGCTAACTCATGCAATCCAGACATTTCCAAGATTCCATTCAGTCACTTGCTTAAATTCATCTATGATATCTCCTTCAGTACCTTCAATCTCAACTTCACAGGCTGACTTAACCAGTTGTACATCTTCATTTGCTCTGCCCTTGAGAAATACTCCCGCTTGTAAAAGCAACACACTAGTAGCTGCTCATGCACCTTCATTCTTTAGTGGATCGGCATATGTTAATAATGAGAGTTTGAGTTCCAATATAGATGCTCAAACACCTATTACTCATTGTCAAGAGTGGCATAATAGGAGCTTGAATGTAAGTGTAGGAAATGTTAAAACACTCCCTCACACAAATAAAATGCACCTTAATTCTATTCCATATCTGAACACTGCATCCTATAAACCTGACCTGATTAATAATGGTAAAGAAAATCTCCATGATAATTTACCTGGAAGCCCTATAGAGTGTTCTCATAGCAGAGATTTGAAGACTCCATTAGACCTGAACCTAAATCAAGCATTGCCAAGTGTCATGGAAGATACTAATACACTCAGACAGGATCCAATGTGCTATGATGGTTGTTATAGGTTCCCAGGTGCTGCATCTTGGCAGAAGAAAGCATCAATTAGTGAGACTGAGGAGAAGAAAACCTCCATAGTAGATTTTAGCTTGTCGAACGAACATCCTAAGTTTATTTATGGATCCAATGTTGTGACCCCTAATATCAAGAAGGGGGAAAAGGAGTTGGATTTATCAGCATGCAACTTGCAGGAAGTCACATCAACCATGCCGTTTAGAGATCATACAATGAAGGGAGATAAAGATTCAGAGAAAAATGGGAAAAGAATTCTTGGCTTTCCTTTTGATGGTGTCGAGAGACATTCCAGCATACTTGTTTCCACCAAATATACGGAGAAACTATTAGCTGAGAAAGCTATGTTTATGGAAAATGATGACAGAAAACTCGCTAACTTCCTCTGTGGTACAAAAATATTGAGTATGCAGAAGAACATTCAAAATGGTTATTCTGCCACCGAAATTTGTGGTGCAATGAACACTGCAAACTCTAGGCCTCATATTAACCTGAATGCTGAGCTGGCATATGCAGATGATTCTACACCTTCAGAGTTGATACCTGAAGGAGATGTAGTGGTTCAGCCTTCACATTCTATATCAATTTTTGGAGCAAAAATTGTTTCTGATCCTGATCTTCAAGCCTCTACTTCTCAGGCTGAAACTAGCATTATAAATCAATATCAACACATTTCATCGAATAAGGAAGATGATTCAGAGAAAAAGGATTTTTCCTGTGAGGAACTTGTAAGATTGGCTGCAGAAAATTTAGTTGCTATCTCAGCGGATTGTAATGATTGCCACAATGATATTGGCTCTAACCGGTTATCCCTGCCTCAATTTGACACCTTGTGTTGGTTTGCAGAGCTAGTATCACATGGTTCAGAAAACCTTGTGCTAGTTGATAATGGTAGAAATGGGTATGCTCAATCTTTGGATGTTGATGCTGACAACAATGATGCTGGTGGTGGTTTGGATCTATTTGAGGCCATGACATTGGAACTTGAAGAAGTCAAGGTGGATCAGCAATGCCATGAAGCAAAAGAAACTGAGGCCAAAGGTGATGAAGAAAATGAGCAGGAAGTTAAAACTCCTGCTTCACTGCTTTTCACAAAGGCTCGGCGTGGCCAGGGAAGAAAAAGGAGGCAGAAGAGGGACTTCCAAAAGGATGTCTTGCCAGGCCTTGCATCACTTTCAAGGCTTGAAGTTACAGAGGATCTTCAAACTATTGGGGGAATGCTAAAATCATCAGGTAGGCCTTGGCAAACAAGTTTACTAAGGCAAAACACTGGCCAAAAGAGAATGAACACCCAAAGAAAGGGAACGAGGCAGCTGAGCATGGCCATTGCAGTTGAGGAGGTTCAAGTTACCTCTTGTCAACCCTCACCACTCAGTAATACTGAACTAGGTGTTGTTGGAAGCAGTATGATCGGGTGGGGAAGGACAACACGGCGATGCAGTAGAAGGAGATGTCTCCCGCAAAGTTTCATTGGCCCTTTGACTTAAATAGAAGCATCATACTAGCAATGGTTATTCTATAGAAGAAATCAGACTAGGTACTTTATCAGATTAGCTTGTACATTCCATAATAAATTAACATTGCTTCATGAAAGAGTGCACAAAATGTGATTGAAACGAAGGAATTGAATTAGTTTGATAGATTCAATGAGGTGTGACTTCATTTATGAGGAAACACTCTTGGTGTTGAACTAATTAGGGTATCATTTTAACCTGGTGATACATGGACAGATTTCTCAGACTGTTTACGACTTTCTATGATTCCATTTTCTTTTAATGGTGGCAACTCTTTCGAAAAATTTCCATGTGTTAAAGTGTGACATGTCTTTAAGGTTCTTGAAGCTTTTCTTATATGTAAATATTAAGTAGGGGAAAATGAACTCAAAACATCTCATCCTGAAAAATATTTGCTGGATGATGGAATATTGAAAACCTGCGTCTTCACTACAAAATTGTGCATTTTTTTGTAGCATTTTTCTTCTCGAGGAGAAACATTAAACATAAGATATCAACAGTACTCTTAATTAGAGATAAAAGCAATTTAACTGAAGTTATCTGAGGTTCTCATTATTCAGCATTATTATTTTTGAAAACCCATAATCCTTTGTATAAATTTTATTTTTTTATTCCAAGAGTTATATTATAAAAAAATGATGCAAAGTGTCTAAAAAATAAATTTCTAAATGAGCTTACTACGGTTATTTTAATAAAGATAAGATATTTGAATTCGTAGTTTCTCAATCTTAATTGTGTAGGACTTGATAATTTTAAATGCATAAGTTGATTCAATAGATTAAATCTCTTCCAAAAAATATTCATTTTTGAATCTACACCTTAATTTATATGGATTTGAGTTTTAAACCCCCAAAAGATAATATATGTTCTTATTTTTCACCACAGCTACTTTTTAAATCAAATCAATTTGTTGGATTAAAATTTTAATTTATGTAAAAGTAAGATGTGAAGTATCTTTCGATGGTTATCTTAGAATGGAAAAAAAAATATATATATATATATAGAGAGAGAGAGGACATTCGTTGGTCTTTTACTTTAAGGATACAATTCTTCTATGCCAATTGAAGATCCAGTTAAATTTTGGATAATTAACTTTATGGGCGATCATGTCATTCTCCTATTTCAATATCAAGACGGTCTCGGAGCCATTGTGCAATAAAAGGACGTCAATTTATCACTCAGGTATTAGCGGTTCAATCTCAGCTATAATATATTTGTAAGGATTTTTTTTTCAAATGGGGCGCAACGATCGGATGCTAGGCTTCTTGACCCTCTGCTGTGAAAGCTTTCAGATTTACCCAAATGGCTTATGAAAAATTTTCATGAAACTGGACCGATCATTCAAGATTCAATGTTACCTGATTCATCAATATTTCAATATCAAGATCAAAACTTAAATCAAGGTAGATTAAAGGTTAAGCGGTGAAATCATTTACAAGTCATCAGTCATCCCAGCCAAAGTAAGAAAGATGAGTGGTTTGACAATTGTGCGTTAGACTCTCTAACAGATAATCAAGAGATCTAAGATTCAAATCTCAGCTACGGTGCATTATAGGATATTTTCCTTCCAGGGAAAAATAGGCCTAAGAATGCTTGTCGTTTCAATGTTTCTTCATGAGTGATTTCCGATTTACTCCGGTGATCAGTGAAAAATTTTTATAGGACTGAACTGATCATTCTCAGGATTGATCGGTTTGAAGAACTGAATACCCAACCAGTGGCGGAGCTTACACGGGCCCAGTGTGGGCAGTTGCCCACACTGGGCCCGGACAAAAAAAAATAATATTATTAGTTTTTTTTTTTTTTGCCCTAAGTCAACCCTAACT
>JBBMJZ010000081.1:11146655-11157538 GCA_037833815.1 Zingiber zerumbet | reverse complement strand
GTCAAGTGCGAACTTTCTATTAACTTTCTTTTAATTTAACTAAAACAATTTATATAAAATATTATTATATTAAAAATGCATATTTTTTTTTAAATTTAGTCAAAATCGTTTTAATATTATTTTATACAAAGTAATTTTAAAATAATAGTATTTTGTATGATGTAGCTCCAAAATTAAGTGCATTATGCGCATGATGTTGTTTTTTTTATAAATTTCAAAAGAAGGAAAAGAAATGGTTATTTATTTTTTAAATAATAATAATAATAAATAATTACGTTTATATTTTTATGATCGAGGTCGTATACTGCTGACCGTTTGGATTTTTCGATTACGGCGACTAGATCAATGAAGTGAAACGCTGTTGAAATTAAACGCTCGTCGCGTCAAATTTGGAAATGGAAAATAAATTCCACGTATGACACCTAGATAACATTAAAAAAAAATACCCCAGCCATAACTAAGTTGGTCAATGGTCTTGGTAAATTTATAGAATTAAACCAGGTCAATTCCGAGTGAATTTAACGGAAATATCCTTCCATATCATCTACTGTTCGATTTTTTAATTTCACTCTCTATAAATGACTCATGTAGGGCATCTGATGCCAACGTATAACCTCTTACAGAATCGATAACAGTAAAAAAAATGCCTCTAAATATAAGAGTAAGATAGGAATCTTCTAAATTCATTTAGCAAAGAGTAAGTTTTTTTTTCATCCAATATTGTGATTTATGTCTTTTTATAAAGTCTTCAACCAGATAGTAAACTGAAATGAGTGAATTGTTTTTTAATCGAAATTAAGAGTCATCGAAAGACTAGTTTATAATTAATTAGTATATACACATACAGTTCATCGAAAGATTTTTCTCTAGGACTTAGATTTTTCTCTTACGTTATAGTGGTTAAAATTAAAAATTTTGGATATTGACAGAAAATATTATATGTATTTAAGTTTTAAGATTTTTTAATTTTAAATACTCATCGAGGTATTATTATATATATTAAGAATTCAAAATTTAAGAAGGTAAGAGTTGAGTTATATCAATAAAGTTTTTATTCTGGGTTCAGGTTTTCTTTTAAATTATAAATTATAGTATTTAATTTTTTTAAAAAATTATAGTATTTAAAATTAAGAAAAAGGTAGATACGCATATGGTATGGTATTTTTTTAAGGAAATATTGATTTGAAAGGAAAAAAAATTGAATCCAACAATTGAATTCAGAGGCTTAATTCTACTTTTTAATCTATATTAATAATTCATTTAATAATTCCATGATATATATATATATATATATATATATATATATATAAAATGAGCGACGCTTCATGAGCAATCGTGAGCGACAGGTAGCCATGATATTACCAGCTCGATTTCACTACAAAAAAATATATCATTTATTCTTTCCCCTTCCGCCTTCTATTCAAAACTTCTGCGCGGAAAATTTCTCAAATTAAAATATCCCTCGTAGCTCTCTCTCTCCCTCTGTCTCCGTCGTCTGTTGGACCTCGCGCTCCCGCCGGGAAAGTTTCACCGGCATCTTCAACCTCATAGCTGCTGTGAGAGTTTACCACATCTCTCCATTCCCAATGGTAATTCGTTTCATTTTAATTTGTTATTCCATACCGTTATAGCATACATATATTAGAAAGATTAATGTTATAATGTGCAGGGACGACGCTAGCTACAAACGCCTGCAGGCTACAGGCATGTCTGCCCGTTAGCTGCTACACGTTTTAGCAGCTACAAACGTGAAGTAGTTGTTGGGTTGCAAGGTTGCAAACATAGTCCCACATTGAAAACACATTGGAAGGATCATGGATTTATAAGAGAAAGATATCTCCATTGCTATGAGGCCTTTTGGGTAGAGCCCAAGAGCAAAACCATGAGGGCTTAGGCCCAAAGTGGACAATATCATGCCATTATGGAGATATCTAAATTCTTTTCGATCCAACAATTATTACCCACCACATCAGAGTCATAACTTGTCATATCTTATCATAATTTCGAAAATTCTCTGTACCATATCTAACTTGAGTTATAACAGTGCATCTTGGAATAAAAAGAAATTTAATGATTTTTAATATATTAAATAAAAAATACTTTTCTTACATATTTTTAGTAAATTAATATTCATATAATTTTTTATTTTATTTATATTTTTAAATTAATTAATTAATTATATTAATTATAATTGGTGGTCAGTCAGGCTCAGTTAGTTTTGAATCTCGCTCAGCCCTTGCTCACAATGAAAGGCACAAAAGCTTAATATCTATTGGTTTCGTGTCTTAGTTAGAGAACAAATTATATTGTAACTAAAAATGGAATCATAAATATTTATGTGAACTAGACACCCTTTTATCATACTATAAGCTAGGGAGCGTGAGGCTCGCGAGCATGAGAGTCACGTTGAAGTGGATGGGCAATGGATAAGATAAAAAGAATACAGATATTAAAAAAAGAGAGTTTGCACTCATTTAAAATTTTAAATAATAATATAGATATATATTTATTTAATAAATATTTTAATTAAGGAATATGAAATTATGATAAATAAAGATTATAAGAGACTCTATTAATAATAATTAAATATTAATATTTATTTAAATATAAATAAAGACGGATAGAATATGTTTTATTCTCACGTAAATAAAATGTTGTATTCCAGTGAATTAACCTTTTATAAAAAAAGGTTTATATATTGTAAAGATTTTATTATTATTATTATTATTATTATAATGAAAAAAAATAATATATATATTTTTTATCGGCTTTAATGAGAGCACGAGTGAAGAGAGGCTTCGACACTTCCACGTCATCATATTAATATCTTCCACGCGCATTCGCTCGTCACGCAGTCCAAAGCGCATCCCTTTTTATGGTCCCCCCATCAGACCCATTCTCACCCACGTCCACGAGGCACAAGCGTCTGCCGTGTTTACGGGTCCCGCACTGGTCAAAGACTGGGCATCTTTTGAGTAGGAAAACTTCGGGACGTGAACCAAAAATGTGAGAGGACGGGAAAAACGAAGCAGTAAAAAGGTCGTGAAAAGGGTAAATAAATCATTTTATAAAAAATGTCACTTTGGCCCATCATTGTGTATACGTTTTACTTTGCACCCCCAGAGTTTGAAAAATAATATACAGAAAATTTTCAAAAGACTCATTGAATACAATTTGAATTCTTAAACATTCAGTAAGTATCTCAATTAGATAATATACGATAAATACGCATATTAAAATAGAAATAAAAAAGCGAAGATGGAAAATCCAAAATCTATGGAGTAGAATGTAATTTTCTAAACTTTAAGCAGTGCGAAGTGAATTTTTCTCTGAAAAATAGCGAAGATTAAAAAAAAGGAAAGGGAAAAAGCGCTTCATTGAATGCGCCGTGTCGCCTCTCTCACTTCGGCTCCAGTGCGGCTGCTTCTCCTCTGCGACGGAGAGGAAGAAGACAACGAGAAGAGCAGATAAGTCTTCGCTGTCGTTGTTCGAGCGTCTCCGACGCGTTCCCTCCTCTCCTCCATTCTCGGGATCGCCTCCTCCCTTGTCGTTTTTCCCCCAAACCCCTGTCGTTGTTGCCACAGGTCGAATTTCGCACCAATCTCGGATTTCGTTTCTGAATGTTCATCCGTCTGGATTTGGAGCCTTCCCTTGTAAAGCAAAAAGTGATCTTTTGTTTGATACCGCGGTAAAGGAAGGGTTTTGGGGAGGGGGAAGGGGAAATTGCAGCAGTTCCCTCCTGTTTCCCTTGGATTTGATGGCAATGTAGGTTTTCTGGTGGATTCATATCTGCCTTGAGGGATCTTGTTATCGAATCTAGGGATTTTGAATTTTGGGAGTAGATGAGTTGCTTCCCTTGTTTATGTCGTCGCAAGAGGGAGTCGAGCAGCTCCAGGATAGATAACAGCGACGGCGTCCCATCCAGCTCGGGAGTCCATGGCGATTCCTCAGGTTGGTTTCTACGCTTACTCTTCCATTGATGCTTTTCATTCCCTTGAATGAATTTTTCTTGGGGTTTAGAGACTAGGAACCGGGTGCAGCCATCAATGGGCGAGGAGAAGAGCAACTCTGCTCGGAGCTTCACTTTCCGAGAGCTTGCCGTCGCCACTCAAAATTTCAATGAAGCCAATTTGCTCGGCGAAGGGGGTTTCGGAAAAGTCTACAAGGGGCGGCTCCAATCCAACCAGGCAAATCTCATAGCCATTATTCAAAGTAAAGTCTTTAGCTTGTTCCTATGGTAAAGTACTCTTCTTGTGGATGAGCAGGTGGTAGCCATTAAGCAGCTAAACCGAGATGGACTTCAGGGGAACAAAGAGTTCCTGGTGGAGGTTCTCATGCTCATAGTTCTACGCCATCCCAACCTTGTGAGCTTGATTGGATACTGCGCCGACGGCGATGAAAGGCTCTTGATTTATGAGTACATGCCAAAAGGCAGCTTGGAAGATCATTTGTTTGGTAATTCCCTCCCTCCATAGGATCATATCGAAGCACAAAGCATTCAATATGTTAGCTAAACATATAAATATATAATCTTAGTCAAATGCATACGTAACCTTATGTCTATATTTTAGATACAAATAGTAGTTCATATGTTAAGTCTATCAATACATGTAGTGATTCGAAGTACAAACCGAGATAACACTTTCCTCCGGATAGTATTGGCATTGATGTTCTTAGGGCAAAAGAACTATGACAATTTCAAATGAGATGATTTGAAAATTTGGGGGATGTAGATATCGTGCAACTATCAGAAAATATGCACATTTTGATGAAAAAAGGTTGAGGCTTCCATAAACTAGGGATTTAGCAAGCTTGCATAGTTCATAATATGTTGCAGGTCTCTTAGTCATTCGACCTGATACCTCTAGATTCAGAGAGGAAATGCTTGTATCATTTTCAATCTCGATCTCTACTAATTGGAAAATGAGCTTCGGTGAAGGGGAGCTTTATGGAGAAAGGAGAAAAAAGTCAGACTAGTAGCTAAATGCTTTACTAAAACCTATGCCATAGATTACGAGGAAGCCTTTGCTCCGGTAGCCAAGATTCAGTTAGATGTTCCATGATGTCTTGTACCGTAATGCAAATATATGATCGATGTATTTGTTCTATTTTAGGTTGTAGTTAGTTACTTTCTCCTTGAGAGTTTGTGACTAATACTTCACTTTTTGTCCATTACTATTGTGCTTTTTTTTTTATCGTTACCTCTTTTTTTCCATTCATTTTGAATGTTACATCTCAGATCCTCCCGGCAAGCCACCTCTCGATTGGAACACGCGGATAAAGATCGCCGTAGGAGTTGCCAAAGGATTGACATATTTACATGATGTTGTAAATCCACCTGTCATTTACCGCGACATGAAGGCTGCAAATGTGTTATTAGACAATGAATTTAATCCGAAACTCTCCGACTTTGGACTTGCAAAACTAGGACCTGTTGGGGACAACACACATGTTTCCACAAGGGTGATGGGGACATACGGCTATTGTGCTCCTGATTATGCGATGAGCGGTAAATTAACTCTTAAATCTGATGTCTATAGCTTTGGGGTGCTTCTATTGGAGCTTATCACCGGACGACATGTTTATGATTCATCGAAATCTGCTTTTGAACAAAAACTACTGACGTGGGTATGTGTTTTCGATTAAGTGCATCACGATGGAGGAATATCTATGATCATGATTTGTTTGTTCTGTTTCTTTCAGGCGAGACCTTTCCTCAGCGACAGAAGGAAATTCCACCGGTTGGCTGATCCCTTGCTCCAAGGCTGCTATCCGCCGCGATCCTTCCATCAATTGGTGGTCATCACCTCTATGTGTCTTCAAGAGCAGCCGCACGTTCGACCCATAATCGCCGATGTGGTCGTCGCTCTCAATCATGTCGCGTCTCAACCATACATATTCGAGTCTCTGTCCACGAGGACTAGCTCCCCACCACCACCATCATCGCCTTCGCCTTCAGTTACGCCATCAAGAGATCGCAATGGCAGAAGAGGCTTAGGGTTCAGGCATGTATAGCAGAGTCATGAGCTACTGGGCTATCCACACAACATTGAGCCAACACCAAAAGCATTTTGTTGGGCATGGTCCTCACCTCACACACAGAATGAGTGTTCGGTGACTGTTTCGCACCGATAATAAGATCATCGTGTATCTAGCTAGTAGCTAGTCTTTGTATTTGCTAAGTAGTTAAAGCAAGATGGGCATTGCTTCGCTACCATTGCTTCTGTTCGATTCAGGGCTTTGTAGTAAATTCTATCTCAATAAATATATTCGAGTGGATTCTTGCTTTGTTAATATTGCCGAGTAAAGAAGAGAGAAACAAAATGAGAAAGACCTTTGTGAATCTTTTCAAATGCATCACGCAAATCTTACACTTCCAAATGAAGCCTATTGTTCGCTCAATGAGAAATAGTCGTTTCATAAACTCAATGCTACTTGGTGAAGAAGTCTCAAAGTTTAATCAAACAACTAAAAGAAAAGGCACTTATCAATGTGACAAAGCACTAGCTACCCTACTTACCAACAAGAACTCACACATCTCATGGGAATAAGAAATAGTCGTCTCATAAACTCAATGCTACTTCGTGAAGGACTAAGCAGCGATAAATCGAAGGTCCTCAAAGCTTATTCAAACAACTAAAAGAGAAGACACTTGTCGTCGTGACAAAGCACTCGCTACCCTACTTACCAACAAGAACTCACACATCTCATTGGAACAAGAAATAGTCATCTCGTAAACTCAATGGTACTTCGTGAAGGAGCCTCCACGATAAATCTCGATACATTGAAGGTCCTCAATTTATTCATGTAACTAAAAGAGACGGCACTTGTTAATGCAACCAAGCGCTTATTACCCTAATTACCGATGAGAACTCGCACATCTCATTGGAAACAAACATAAAAGATATGTAGCACGAGAAGAGCAACACCACTCCACTTGACTGCTTTCAAGCTCATTCCTCCATCTGCATCAATTTAGATGGAATGTTTAACAAGCTCTATATGTTTAGTAACCTATTTAGATGGATAGTAAAAGGGTATTTTAGGAAAGAAATGCGAGAGGTAACAAATAATAAAGTAGGTAGTTTATACCGTTGCAATCTGTTCTGGTGACGGTCGAGTTGGTGGTCAAGACGTTAACGGCGGCGGAGCTGTTGGTGTATCCGGCGTAGGCGCAAGTGTTGGCGGTGCAGCCGGAGGTCGAGGTGGTGTTGCCGATGAAAAAGTTGGGTCGGCATGTGGCCAGCGACGGGCACACAGAGCTTTCTCCGGATTGGGAGCACTCCAATCTGTGTATGGAGGTTGAATTAGTTAAACAGAGAACGATGAATGTGTGTGATCGAGAAGCTTATGGTGAAGAAAGTGACCGGTAGGTGGCGGCGCTGCAGGAGCAGGTGACGCAGCCGCCAGCGGTGGCGGCGTAGCTTTGGTTGGTGAGGCGGAGGCCGTAGTCGACGGAGGTGTTGGAGATGGAAGAAGAGCAAGCTGCAAGGTGTTCAAAGTGAGAAGAAGGGAAACTTCAAAGGGGCAAGATGAAAATTTTGTACCACCTACCGCGGAGGGGCACGTCGAGGATCTGATAGGCCTGCAGCTGCGTCGGGTCGAGGTTGCCGTTGAGGGAAATGATCGTCTCCGGCGTCGTCCCGAACGCGGTCGCGATCGCGTCCACCGAGCTCCCCGGCTCCACCATGTGCGCCAGGTGCACCGTCTCCTCCCCGCCCACCTCGTCGCAGCTGCACGGCAGCGGGATCCACAGGCTCTGCCCCACCTCGATGTTGTTCGCGTTCGGCAGCCCGTTCACCTCCGCGATATCCTGGTACGTCGTCAGGTTCCCGAACCACACCGCCGTGATGTTTAGCAGCCCCCCGTCCCCGGCCTGGACCGTGTAGAACGGAGTCCGGTCCGACCTTCCCGTCCTGTTGAGGCAACGACAGCGGATCGGGACGAGAACTAGCGCTCCGGACTGGACGGCGAAGACGGAGGGGGTGCCGGCAGGGAGGTCGTTGGCGCCGAGGAGGGAAGGGAGGTCGACCTGGAAGAGGTCGGCGACGGCGCCGTAGGTGGTGAGGATCGAGGGATGGAAGCCAACGAGGGAGCGGCAAGTGGCGTTGGCGGTGGAGTTGCAGGTGAAGGTGGCGGTGGCAGTGGAGGTCGCCGCGAGGCCGACGAGGAGGAGGAGCAGAGCCATCGTCCTCGTCATCCTTTCGCTACTCCTCTCTCTCTCACACACACTCTCTCTCTCTCTCTTGTCAGCTTTCGATCCTTTGTACTGACTGTGGAAGAACCAAAGCCGTGGATTCGACGCGTGTGTCGTGATGGATTCAATACAGTCCGTCAGATGAAATGGAGGAAAAAAACCCACAGTGATGGCGACTTGTCTCGACTTCCAATGTGAAGAGTTGACCATAGAATACAAAAAAAAAAAAAAAAATGACTAGGAATTGACTTTTTCAAGTGACGTGTTTGAATATTTATCTAAATGTCTGCAAGTTGGCGTGTAAGGAAAGTGTTTCCTTTTTTTGTGCTTGAACCACTTTGAAGTGGGGACAAACTGAATACAAAATTTCTTCCATTCCCATCATCAAAATCTCCAACCATCAAGTTATTCGACAGATAATTATACGAAAATTCCTATAATAAAATGATTTTCAGATGATCGCAGAAGATTACAAATTATAGGATTATCATTTGGCTATCTAACTTATCGATAAGGATTAAGATGAACTAAACTCATCTGCGACGAATCCTGATGCCTCTGCCAGGGTTTGCAAATCCTGCTCCCCGCTAAGGATCTGCAAAGATAACTGAACCCTTTGTAGGTTTGTTTGTTTGTTCGAAAGAAAAATATATTGAAGAAATTATATTTACTCAATCTCTTATAGTTTAGGACTCATGGCTAATCGTGCAAGAAGTGATGATTTCTCACCTCGCCCTTGATAACCCATGTAGGAAAGCCTTGGATTCCGACGGATGAACATTCTGAAGCCATGGTTCTTCCCTTGCCGGCACCATTAGGGAAGCACTCGACATAGTCCAATACTTTTGTAGCTTCACTTCCGAACATCTGCAATAGACGACAGTGACTGTATAGATTCACGGAGAGGAAGGAATAAAAAAGTTCAATGAGTCTTATGCTTGTTCACTACAGCCTCGACGAACAATAGCAGCACGTAGCGAGACAACAGAAAGTAGATTTAGAACATCGTGAAGAACTAACTCTGTTTCAGTTGCAAATAATATGTGCAAACATTTTTGGCAAACAAGGAAGGAAAAAATCATGCGTGAGTTTAGTTTTGATTATCGATTGACATCATTGTGCATGATGATCCTGCAAATACAGGGATTACGAAAACTTAATTTGACCATCAAATTTGATTACTTTACTGTTACACCATTCTAATGCATTTTTTCAAATTTTTCTTGCAAAATAAGTTTCTTTGAGAAAAGATATTGCGATACAAAGTTACCTGTTTTTGTTCGTTACAGTGGGAACACCAGAAAGCCCCATACATCTTTGCCCCTATGGAACGGAGGTGTTTTGCGAGAGACAGAGCCAAAGGTGTTGACTGATTAGTTATCTCAGTTTCATATGGCTCCAAAGTAATGTCACTTAATCTGCCAAAAAAAACAAAGGGAAAAGAAAGAAAGAGCATATAAAGCAGTATTTGTATATCCAAAGAATCTAATCATAGATAAGTTAAAGTGAAATATTAACTCACAAAAGAACCCAAAACTTGTAGATGAAAAGAGATGTGTGGCATCTGGCATGGTCAAGGAGCGGTTCTATCTAGGCAACTAGGTGAATGTCCTTATATTCATATGACACTCATGTTATTTGTGTCATATCTTACCATATTGTCGCACCAACTTATCCTTTGTAAAATTCTCAGTGTGAATGATTTGCAGCATTTTTTTTCTAGATTTTATGCCTTCTTTAACTAGGTAGGATTAGGAAGGACAGTTGATCCGGGGGTGACTTAGGAAGGCCCACCTCCGAGGAAGTGCAGCGCTGGGGTAGGCGCCCAAGTCAAGAAATGGTCAAAATAAGCACACAACCGAGCGGAATATGCCTCATACCCGACCGGCTGGAAGAACTCGGTTAGGGCTGGCCGATCAGCCAAGACCTAGGCATGTAAGAGTCCAGTGGCAGGCAGTCGGATCGATCGGGGGGAACCCAGTCGGACTAAGAGCTAACGAATGGGACGGTATGCGGGCCAGTAGCCTTTTAGGAGTCAGTGCCGCCGATTAGCGGCTCAGGACAGAACATCCTTGTGGGAGTTGATGCCGCCGACGATCGGCGCAGAGAGGACATAAGATCGCACGGTAAGACAGAGGATTGTACGGAGGGAGATTCCACCACCTCTGCAGAGATATGCTCGCCCTATTATGGTAAGAAATCATAGACATCTTCCCGACGCTGGTGTTTGAGGAAAGTTTGGGGAAGCGTGCCCGCTCGGGTAGCGTGCCGCCTGCTTGACGGAGCTCTATATAAGCATGGACACAGCCACCTACGGAGGTACGCACACACGTCTTCTGGAGCCATTGTTCACTACTTCCTCTTTCTTTACTTCTCTTTTGCCGGTGTGTGACTTGAGCATCGGAGGGCCATCGCCGGGAATCCCCTCTCGGCTTGGCACTAACGACTTGTGGTTGCAGGAGCAAGGGAGCACCAGCGAAGACGAAGAGCCACCTCAGCGTTACTTCCCGGTTACCATCTACTCAGCTTCAGGGCAGGATCACTAACTATTCTTAGGCGACGTTTGATTTTGAGATTTAGAAATGAGGAAATAAATTTATTCCTAAATTTCATATTTAGTTTACGCCTCTCTTGGATTTTGATGGGAATGAAAATAAGAATTAAATTTTGGATGAAAATATCTTTA
>JBBMJZ010000081.1:11126047-11146555 GCA_037833815.1 Zingiber zerumbet | reverse complement strand
CACGGCTTGCTCCATTGGCGAGGAGGCGACTGGTGGGTGCTGTAGCGACAGTGCTGGGTCAGCTTTGGCCAACGCTGCAAGAAGGAAGCAGCCGAGAAGCCTCGGTTCATTGAGTGTAGGGGCGGGGACGGGGACGCGAGGCTCCTATGACGGCCGAGATCGAGAGGCAAGTGCTCCACCACCACCAGTTGCTGCAGCCACAGCGCCGCCTGCCGTCCTCCACGTGCGACCTTCACCCGGGTGAGACAGTCACCGGCTTCTGCGCTTCCTGTCTGCGTGAGCGCCTCTCCGGCCTGGAGGCCCCTGCCGCCTCCTCGGGCCGCAAGTCCACCTCCGCTCTCCGATCCGTCTTCCAGAAGGTCTCCTCCGGCGGCGCGCCAGCCGCCGGGCCCTCCTTCCTTCGCCGCTCCAAGTCTTTCTCCTTCGCTCGTGGGGGAGGAGGTGAAGGGTTACCGATCCAGCGGCCGCCTGCGGTGGCCTTTGAGCCGCAGCGGAGGTCCTGCGACGTTCGTGGCCGTAGCACATTGTGGTCGTTGTTTAACCAGGACGACCACCAACGGGTAGCCGAGAACACTTCTGCTGCTCCCTCCTCCGTTTCACATCCGGTCTCCGTCGTTGCTGTCGCCAGTGGTGTGATAGCTAGTGAGGTCGAGTGCCGAAACCTAGGGATTCCTGGTCCCTGCGTTGCCCCTCCTTTCTCTGAAACACGAGAAGAGGAAAATGAGAATGATGATGAGATCACGCCAGTCGATCCCGTGGTCCTGGTGGTCGAAAGCTCAGGGGAGATAAATGAGGAAAGAAAAGAGGAGGCGGAAATAGAAGAGAGAACGACTGAGGTGAAGCCAATGAAGGACCATATAGATCTCGACTCCCAGCAGCCGCAGCATCAGGCGAAGAAACTGCCGGCCAAGGATTTCAAGGAGATCGCGAGCAGCTTCTGGCTCGCTGCCTCCGTGTTCAGCAAAAAGCTCCAGAAGTGGCGCAGAAAGCAGAAGCTAAAGAAGCAAGGCGGCGATGGCGCAATGCGGGCGGAGAAGGAGCCCACTGCGTCCCGGAGGTTCCGGGACACGCAGTCGGAGGTCGCTGTGGATGCCTCCGGCCGGAGATCGTGCGACACCGACCCTCGATTCTCGCTGGATGCCGGCCGCATGTCCTTCGAGGACCCGAGGTTCTCCTGGGACGAGCCGAGGGCGTCCTGGGACGGTTACCTCATCGGAGGGCGATCAGTGTTCCCTCGTCTCCCTCCCATTCTCTCAGTCGTTGAGGACGCCCCCACTCAAGCTGTGCCGCGATCGGACTATCTGATCCCCGTCGAGGAGGACACAACCGTTCCCGGTGGTTCGTTGCAGACTCGGGACTACTACTTGGATTCGTCCAGCCGGCGAAGGCATAGCCTGGACCGATCAGCCTCTATCCGGGAGCAGCCTGTCGAGCCTACTGAGTCCAAACCTGTCCCTAATGGGAAGTTATCCCCTGCTGGTGGCATGGATTTCTTCCAGTGTAACCCCACTACGTTGCTCGACCGGGATGTCAAAGATTGGAGCTCAAATTCTCTCAGGGATGACTACCTGGGAAGCTTCGAATCCGCCTTCAAGGACCAAAGGGGTGCTTCTGCCAAGAAATCTCGGAGGTGGAGCAAAGCATGGAACATTTGGGGGCTCATTCAACGAAGAAGTAGTAGCAGAGGAGAAGCCAATATAGTCGAGAGATCTTTGTCGGAGTCCTGGCCAGAATTGAGGTCCAATAGCTTCAATAATAGGATGCTGCGCAGTAACAGCAGCATAAGCTCTAGGCATTCTTTCAGTGGCAATGCTGGATATGGGGGCACGAAGAATAACAGCTCAAAATTTGGCAGCCATTATTATAAGAATAGAAGAGATGACTTTGTTTTGGAAAGGAACAGAAGTGCTAGGTACTCCCCCAACCGTCTCGACAATGGCATGCTCAGGTTTTACTTGCCACCGATGCGAAATAGCCGGAGGAATGGAGTTTCTACTAACGGGGGGAGGCAAATACCTTCCCACTACATGACAAGGAGCATGCTTGGACTGCATTGAGCCTACTGTTGGCCTGTGTAAGGTTCTTTTCCTCTTAATTTTGTGCCATTTCTCTCCATATTTGTTCATCTGAAGCACCCGGTTATTAGAAAGTGTTTGATAGTTAGTTGGTGCAATGATCTAGAATACACCTTGAAATTTAAGGTTGGCAAAGGAGACGAGGTTGATGACTAGCTATTGAAGTTTAGAGTTACCCTGGCTACTATTCTGTCTGCTTAAATTTCAGTAAGAATTTGTGCTTACCATATGAATATCTATCATGTACCTTTCTTAATCCAGGACCACTTTTTTTGTTGTATAGTAATGGAGTTCCTAATATCCAACTCATTTGTACTTTTCTTCCTTGAAGAGCCAAATGAGCATGAGATCACTCTCTTTGGCAGAGTGCTTTGGACACTTCCAACCTCAATCATGCATTCCTTTTGTATTGTTAGTTAAACTCAGTTTGGAGCCATTAAACTCTTTCTACTTTGTCATTAACCATATAACCAGTTTGAATTGTGCCACAACATTAGTCCAAGTATTTTTTTTATTGGTCGTCCCCACTTGTTTTGCCTATAATTGTGAGTCTCTTTTGTACTCAACAAAGCCTTTTGTTTGTGTTTATTGGGTGCCATGATTGTTACACTCGTGGAGGCATGAGCTATCTCCTTTATGCCTTAAAAGGAGATGTTGCACTTCATTGGCTCAAATATGCTTTAGATTTTTACTGTAGTATTCGTTCTTTCCTGTGCTCTTTATGCTTGTCCTTTTACTTTACTCCAACTCCATGTAAACATCTATCCCTCTGAATGATGGAGCTTGCCCTTGCTAATTTTCCTTGGATGCTCCTCCCACTGACAAGATTAACAAAGCCAGTTGAATACTTTAAAAAAGTTGAATGGATAGTCATACCTCTAGCTCTTCTTATACACAAAATTATAGAAGGAACTCTCTGTCTGCTTGAGGACTCCTAGCCATACCCCTTCTAACCAATGCTATGGAGAATATTCTCCATTGTTTATGCCTGATCTCTGTTTTCATTTTTCTCTTTTCTTTTGCAGATGATCCTGCATCGAGGAGAATTTGCTGTCATCTTTATGCACTCTAATGAAGAAGCATAGCAAAATATCATAGTAATTTGATGCTCAAGGCCTGCAACTGATGCACATGTGGGGACTGGGAGTGACAGAAGGCTGAGACACAGGTATGATGAACTAGGTAATTGAAAGGCTCTCTCCACTGGTAGAATTATAATGCTACCTTTAATTCCAGATTATTGGGTAGTTCATCTTTTTTTCTTTTTTTTTTTTTACAGTTTTATGAATGCAGAAGTGGAATGAGTGAACTGTTCTTTTCCAATCTGGCTGTCCTAGTCAGTTGTATTGCTTGTAACATCACCTGAGCTAGTGATACAAGGGATCACCTTATCGGTTTATGCTATGCAATCAATTCTGGTTCAAACTAATTATTAATTTTATAATTTATAATTAAATTCTTGTGAGTGTTTAATTATTAAAATAGAAATATTTTTTAAGATCAACCTTTTGTTTATAAAATTACAAAAACAAGGAGGCATAGAACACTAGTGTAGATAATTCCAATAGTATAACGACTCCAATATCCCTTGATGGCTTCAATGTATCTTTCACGTAACAAGTGTGAATGGATCATGACTTTCACATGGAAAAGGTGGAAACCCTCATTGGCTTTCCATGATCAAGATAATGATTATTTATAAAATTTATGTTACAGTGCACATAACATATTATTTATATATACATAAAATTAACTAATGGAATGTTTAACTTGACATCAAACTCTAAATAATGCGTTAAATTTAATATCATTTAGAAAATTTCAAAGATGGGAAATCTTGTTGGATTACATAAATGGAAACCAAATAAATATCAGTTATTATAGTTTAAAACATCTGCACTCTGGGCAATTGGGCAATGGTACTACGAGATAGAGTGCATTCTTAATTTCTCAAATATATATTCGAATCTTAATTTAAATAAATTATTTAAATTAATGGATAAATTTGCGGTATTATTGTAGGGACCCAAAATTAATTTGCGTAAGTTGAATATCTAACATTAACGAAAAAAATATCAAGACAATTTTTTTTTAAAAAAAAATCGACACTAATTAATTAAATATTGCATCACTTTATTTATTGCCTTATTAATTTGACGGCAGATCTAACGGTTGCGAAGATTGCGGGCGATTACTAAAATGTTAATTCTTAAATTCTTATTTGACGAATAAAAATGGAAATAACATTTTCTATTAATATGATACAAATTAATTTAAAAAAGTGGTTTCTTTCGATTTAATATTAATCGTTTATATAATTTCGCCGTCACCAGGCGTATCTGGGCCGTCGATCAGGATAGATCCGACGGACTCATTCATTATTCGTGCTTTCCGTCCGCCACCAAATCTAACGAAGAAAAGGCTTAATTTCCGTGTCTTCGTGAAACAACGCCGCAACCAACGCCTTCCTCTTTTTGCCCTCCTTTGCGTTCCGGCGATCGACCTCGACACCGCGTTGAATTGCCGGTACGGGACACCGCGTGGAGGTCGATCCCTGTCCCTGTCTCCTTCGACTTCCTTTAATATCCGGTTTTATCAATCATCGTGGGCCGCCGATCTGGTTTCGCTACCTCTCGCTTAGATTTGCCTCCGCTGCGTCATCCGCCTCTGCTTCTGGACGAGGAGAAGGCCCCAACGCCTGCATTTGATGTTTCACCGCCTCGCCGCTGCCGTACCTGGTCAGGGGAGTCGACGCGAGTCAGTAAACTCTAGGGTTTGATCTGCCGTTTAGGCCTGTCTTTTCTTTTCTGTGGATCCGTCCCCAATTCGGTCTAATTGTTTCTGTGGGCTAAGAAAGAAAATTTCGTTTTTTCTAGTGTTTGTCGTCTGGAGTTTGTTTCTCTAGGGTAATTTCGTTTGCATCCCGATTTCGTGGCTTTCAGTGACCCTTTCCTTTCAAAGGCCTTTTCTTTGTTTCCACTCTGTAGGTTCTAGTTTAGGATGTAAAAAAAAAAAGGGTGAAGAAAGGGGTCTTTGGTCTCTTGTATGCTGGTTGGAAGCTCACTTCCGGGTGAATTGCGCTCGTAATCGATTGCTGGAAGTCTTACTCGTATTGTCTCTCTGTTGGATCAAGGCTTTAATTTATCTATTCTGATGACATTTTTGTTTGAACAATCACTTTGTTGGGTGTCTTTAGGGTTTTAGCTTTATCCGTGTATTAGCTTCCGCTTCTCCGTGATCTCTCTAAAAGAGTGAACATCCCCATTTTTTCCCTACTTATTTTTTTCTAGGCGCCGTTTGGGATTAGTTTCATCGCTGTCAGATAATTAGGGCTGCTTGAGTATTACCATCTGGAAGGCCTACTCCCGCTAGACCCAACGTTCGTCTAGTGAATATCTCTTTCATTTTGTTCATGGGTAGTTCTTCAGAAATGGGTAGTGCACCTCCACCTTTCCCAATACAGTATGGTATAACAAAGCCAATCTCGACTGCTGGACCTACCGAGGCTGATCTCAAGAGGACTGTTGAACTTGAAAGGGTACGCTTGTTGTTTTTTGTTCCATTATCAGACTTCATTAGTGATCTCCTCAGTCCTCACATGCTGCATCTAATTATCAACCCTAATTTGTCGATGTTTATTTTGGTCTACCAAAAGCTCTTGGTTGATGCTGGACTTTATGAGAGCAAGGAAGAATCTACCAAGAGGGAGGAAGTATTAGAAGAACTAGATAAGGTAGTTTTTTAATTTGTTTTCTGAAAGATTAGCCTATTTATCATGTGAATAAATATTTTCAATCTATTTCATTAGGGAACTGCTTGTTTCATCTATTAGTTGCGCGTATTTTCTGGATAATTCTTTCTATGTGGAATGCAGTATTATATAAAATGTACTGAGAATTTGTCTGTTGGATCTGCCCTATTTTTCTAGTATTTACTATTTAATTATTCATAAATGTGAACTTGGTGATAATGATAAGTTGGCCAATAATTCTATTTGATAATGTTTTCGCTTTTTTTTTTGTCTCTTTAAAATCTTCTGAATAGCTTTCTTGACTTGGACGTGGTGTGCGACTTATCTTCTTGCCTGAATAGGCCCACTTTTTGTTGTATCAAAATTCCAAGAAATGTTCAAATCTGGTTTCACATGGTCAGCGCAGGTTTTCTGTCAGGTATGGTTAGAGATGACACACTATGGATTTCAGTTCAGTTCAGTAGCAACCTAAATCAGTCAAACTAGCAGCGAATTTGATCTAGTGCATTTGAGTTGCTGAGAGTTCAATTGAGCTGACTGCTAATGCCTTAGAATTTGGCTGAACTGCTATTAAATCCTGAGGTTCTGAGGGTGATCTTTGCAAGGTCTTGATGCTAAACTGCTAGATTCCTGAAAGTTTCCTGCAAATGAACATTTTTCCTATCAGATGGTAAATAGATTGTGACATGTGCCAAATTGGTTGACTTTGAACAATGCCAAGGCAAGCTTGTGTCAACCCCTGATTAATCTGGGTTGGTGTTTCCTGGTTTCAATTTGGTCCTCCCTTTACTGCTATCTGCTCGCTTATCATCCAATAATTTTGTGTAAATTTACCCAGACCAGCTTTCAGAGTTTGCAATTTCCTTTAGATTTGATGAATTGTCTATATAAAACACAATGATCAGGTTATCAATTCAATTTAACGCATATTGGAATTATGGATACATAAGGTTAATCATAGTTGCTTAGAAGGTGGTGAGTTTTGGGTCCTTCTTGTTTAGGTATTGGAAAGACACATCTACTGTTGTGGTTTAGAATATTTGTTAGTATGGTTTATGCCATATGATCATGGTTCCTTCTTCATTAGGAGGGAAACAACTAAGGAAATGAGGTAGGGTAAAATATTTGTAGTGAAAGGATAGGGAAATGATGCCTTAGTTTGTATTTCCTTGGGGGAAAACTGTAGATAGTTTTCTTTCACTGGAGGTAAAGAAAGAAAGGGAGCCCCTCTCTCTCTCTCAAAATAATTGTAAAAGTTTGATATTTGATATATTAACGATCAACAGAATTGATTTTTTTTTTTTTTGTATCTGTGTGTTTTGTATGGGTCGGATTTAGCTGATATTTGACTGATTAGATGTGAATAGAATTTTGTCTGCATGTTTTATGCAAAATTGGGGCAAGAATTGCATAGCCCTTTTCTTTCCTTCATTTTCATCAAATGGAAGGAAAGGTCTGCTGAGGAATTCTTTTCACAGCCTGATCTTTCCTCGAGCATTTCCACACAAGGTAACACAGTATAAATCCTATTGTTTGCTAATCTTGGTTCATACTTAAATATTTTGTTTACTATTCAACAACAATTATGGTTAATATCTGGAATTTAATCTTTATAAGGTTTCAGATTCTTTTATTTGCCATTTCTTGATCTCATTTGCTGCATTGTACTTTTTTTTAAATTTGAAATTGTCAGATTGTCAAAAATTGGGTGAAACAATTAACACTTCAAAGGGGCTATTCTGATCAAATGGTTGAAGAAGCAAATGCTGTCATTTTCACGTTTGGATCTTATAGATTGGGGGTATGTTATCAACACTTTGCATTCTAGATGAGGCCTGAAGTTTGTAATTTTACTAGGGTGTGTAATCTGAACTTGAGTTTTCTATGCTAGGCTTTTGTGCGCTGTGTATTTTAGGTTAGAAAACAAACCATTTTGATGATTGTTCTTGATGAATAACTACAAGTGTAAAATGGGGCTCTTATTATTGCTTGCAAAAATCCTGGTTATTCAGTTCTTAAAATTCACATTGCATCACAAATCTTCTGCTAGTTTAACTCTCAACAGTACTTTTGTTGCTTAGTTCAAATACAAGGCTCTCTATCACATTACTTTATGATTGTCTTAGAGATATGTAATTTTTCTGGAAATTTCATGAAAATTGATTTCTATTAATGTTCTTTTGTTAAAGTTAAGTGTTTTTAAAGTGAGCCATTGTAAAATCATCAAAATATGTATGCCAAATATCACTTGAAAAATTTGCTAAAATATATGGCTGATTTGTCAAGTACCATACGGTATTCACATTCAACCACACACATTATACTTTGATTATGGAAGTGGATTCCTATGCGGTACTTGCCATTGTTAAGTTATCTTTTTAACTGCCACATTTGGCTGTGGAGGACTAAGCACATAAAACCTTGCCTTCTATGTGGAGCTCCTGTCACTGCACTCTATCTATAATCTTGCTTGCCAGTAAATAGAATTCTAATCTCTTGGCTGAAAATTAGTTGTATATGTTCTGCCTTGTGTAGTTAGTCATGTTATTTCTCGTTGCATTCTTTTAATTGATACTATACACTTCACTTGTTTTTCACAGCTTTTACTTCTCAGAACTGAATTTTACACTAAATAGTCTTTTAATATGCATAATCTATTTTGCCATTTTTAAGTTACAGTTGGAAAATTGGATTTCAGGATTAAGGTTCTACCTAGGTACAACTGGTACATAAGATCGAAGCATCGGATGCTAAGATCCTTTAACAGATATAACTTTTGAAAATTATTAGACATTTAAGTTAAAATGTATTATCATATAATTATTAATTTTATGAGATGGTATGACAATAACTTATGTTTACTTTCAATGGTGGTTGAGTTTTTAGAACACTTAGATGGATGGAAGTATATTCCATCACCTATTGACGAATGGTTATGTTTTGGGAGCCATGGCATAATGGTAAAGTTGTTGCTCTGTGATCTAGAGGTCATGGTTCGAGTCTCGGAAACAACCTCTTGCAAAGCAGGGTAAGGCTACGTACAATAGGCCCTTCCCTGGCATCCTGCATTAGTTGAAGCTTCGTGCACCGGACTGCCCTTTTTTGCAAGTTCTACTTAGCATTTGGAATGTCTAGGAACAATCTAGATCTGAATCATAACATTAACAGCAATGGTTGCAGTGACTGAGTATATTCCTGTATGTACGTTTTGTTGGTTATATGCCTTCTTTGTGAACTAGTCATATATTCATTTTCATTTGAGTATGCAAGCTTATAAGATTTTATGTAGTGTGCTCTTACAAATAGTCTCTCTCTCTCTCTCCCTCTCCACACGTAATTTTTTGGCATCTGATAATGTTACTCAAGTTTCATATTAACTATTAGTAAGCTAAAATTGCTTTCGCTGGTGGCAGGTTCATGGACCAGGGGCTGATGTTGACACGTTATGTGTTGGACCTTCCTATGTTAACCGAGAGGTTCTTTTTTTATTTATTGTATTGCTAAATTTATATACTTAATCCCTGCTTTTTGCAGGAGGATTTCTTTATTATTTTCCATGATATATTGGCTGAAATGGAGGAAGTCTCTGAACTACATCCAGTTCCTGACGCCCATGTTCCAGTCCTCAAATTTAAGTTCCGGGAAATACCCATTGATTTACTCTATGCTAGTATATCACAGTTAGTTGTTCCACAGGTATGCATGTTATTGTGAAAGTTGGGTATTTTAGTCGTCAATGGATTTTTTCCACCCTTCAACACTTTCTTGTTTCAGTGTTTATATGCTTTACTAGTTCAGTTTCTTTTTATCTGTTTACTCTATCCAGATTGCCTACCCTCTGAGTTGTCCATAAATAGCTAGGAACTGTCAATTAAAATATGGCATTTGTATGATTGGTTTTATTACCCCTGATGAGGAAGTTGTTTCTATGACTTACTTTGTGCTGTACCTGCTCATTGCTGATCCTTGGTTTAATTCCATAGAATTTATAAGTATCTTTGTAGACTAGATATAACAATAGACTGAAATCCATCAAAAGCACCAGTGATCAGAGTGTAAATATCCCTTGATATCTTTCCCTTTACACAAATTCCTCCCTTTCCTTATCTATAGCTGCCATAGTTTCTTGTTCACTACTCTACCTGTCTGACCACACATTGCAATCCACACATTCAAAATCATTCATATGCCCGTATTTGTTCATCTTTGTGTGTTTCTTCATTTCGCAGACCTGATATCTAGTTGTATCAATAATTATTGTGAATCACATGTAAATCTTTCCACATGTCATCTTTTGAATCACAACACTGTTTTGGTGATTGTGTGATTATTTATCTAGATACTTGATGTCCTCTCACCTATTTTGGAACCTCCTTTTATCTTCACTGCAGATGTATGCCTATGCCTAAACAGGATGATGTGGTAGTGCTTGTGCCAACAACATGCATTACCAGGAAAATTTGGTCCTGATTCTTTTTATATTATTTTTTTACATTTCCATGCTTGGAGGTTCTCTTAGATTGTGTCAGGAGATCCTTTTTTAATTACACCTAAGTTTAACAGCTTGTAAGAAGGGGAGCCTTGGCGCAACGGTAAAGTTGTTGCCATGTGACCAAAAGGTCATGGGTTCGAATCTTGGAAACATTCTCTTGCAAAAGCAGGGTAAGGCTGCGTACAATGGATCCTTCCCCGGGACCCCGCATGGCGGGAGCTTCGTGCACCAGGCTGCCCCCTTTTTTTTTTTTTAACAGCTTGTAACCTTTTACTGACACTGTTAGTTTCACAGCTTGTGACCTTTTGCTATCATGTAAAGTCTGCATATTAGTAGACACAATGAATATGGATGGACATGAAGTTCATTCTTGTTTGGTTATTGTTAACTGAATTTATTGTTTACTTAATGCGGTATTTCAAGATTAATAGTGAAATGAATAAAGTGGCCAGCCAGTCATGTGCTTGAATAAATTTCAAATGCTTGCAGTTCTTTGTTTTGTTATATTTTCTCTCCTCAAGTCTTATGATCACATGGACTTTAAACTCCTAAAATTTTTTACATTGTAATATTTGGGCTTATGCTCAACATATCTTCTGTAAACATTATATGAAGGATCTTGATATTTCAAATGGGTCCGTGCTTTATGATGTTGATGAGGCAACTGTCAGGAGTCTTAATGGCTGCAGGGGAGCAGACCAAATCTTACGTCTGGTGCCAAATGTAGTGGTTAGTTTTTATATTACATTTTTTTGTGTTTAGCAATTTATTATGCATTTCTATGGATACTAAAGTTATATTTTTCATAGAATTTTCGAACCACTCTCAGATGTATAAAATTTTGGGCGAATAGACGCGGTGTTTATTCCAATGTAAGACTATGTTTATTTGTCCTGTAACTGAATCTCTTCAAATTGTTGTGATTTAGTATCTCAACATCATGTGTGTTCTTCCTTTCATGTTCAGGTCACTGGATTTCTTGGGGGTGTTAACTGGGCACTGTTGGTTGCTCGGGTCTGCCAACTTTACCCTAATGCTGTGCCCAGTATGCTAATTTCACGATTTTTCAGAGTTTATACACAGTGGCGTTGGCCAAATCCAGTGATGTTGTGTGCTATTGAAGAAAATGAGCTTGGCTTTCCAGTTTGGGATCCACGCAAGAACCCACGAGATCGGACTCACCACATGCCTATTATTACACCAGCATATCCATGCATGAACTCTAGCTACAATGTATCAACAAGCACATTGAGGGTTATGATGGAACAATTTCAAATGGGCAACAAGATCTGTGAGGTCTGTATTTTACTTCGTTACTTTTATTATTTGGAACCAATATCTGTTGTATTTCCTTTTTGTCATCCTTGCAGGAAATTGAGCTGAATAAGGCTTGCTGGACTGCTCTGTTTGAACCTTACCGTTTCTTTGAGGCATACAAAAATTATCTCCAGGTTGACATTGTTGCTGCTGATGCTGAGGATCTAAGACTGTGGAAGGGTTGGATAGAATCTCGTCTTAGGCAGTTGACGCTCAAGGTTTTAGCATTTAAAAATACTAATTTTACCAAAATTTTTTCTTCTTTTTATGCTTAGAATGCAATTACTTAAGCATTTCTCATCTTTGAACAGATTGAGCGTGATACTTATGGTATGCTGCAGTGCCATCCATACCCAAATGAGTATGTTGATCCATCCAAACAGTGTTCACATTGTGCTTTCTTCATGGGATTGCAAAGGAAACAAGGGGTTAACATACAAGAAGGTCAACAGTTTGATATTCGCAGTACTGTTGATGAGTTCAGGCATGAAGTGAATATGTATATGTTCTGGAAACCTGGGATGGAAATATATGTTTCTCATGTACGAAGGAAGCAAGTACCTTCTTATGTGTTTCCCGATGGTTATAAGAGGCCTTGTCCATCGAGACCAATGTTCCAGCAGCGTGTTGATAAAACTATGAGTGAAGAGGAATGCCAAGGTGGATCCTCAGAGCGGCGACGTAAGAGGAAAGTTGATGCTGATTGCTTAGGTGCTATCCCAGATAAACGTGCTTCAATTAGCCCGGAAAAGGAAAAGTCTCTAAAATCGGATGGACAAAATCCTGTGAGCATAGAAGAGAATCAAAGTCAGAGTAGAACAGATGCCCAAGGTGAATACACTTGTAAGCAGATGGGTGGTGATTCTGTACAACAACCTAAGATGAAAATTGAAACTAGTTGCTTGTGTGCTGGACCTAGTAAAATGGCATCAATTAGCCCAAATCATGACCACACAATTGATGGAACAGATCATGTAGTTAAAGTGAATCAGAATGACAATATGTTAGGTTACCATGAGGATCATGTTGGTCCGGGCAGGCAATTTCAGCAGTCAGGTATGTTTCTCGGTTAAAGATTACAAAAGGATGTCAGGTAGAACAAAATGTGCAGTTCTTAGTGATCCTGACAATACGGTAACCTGTAGCACTAACAGTTTCAAGGATTTGACGGCAGTCAGGAGCATAATGGATGGTGCAGTGGTAAGATCTTATGAGAACTACAGCAAGAAGTTGGCAAATGGAACTCCATGCCTCGAATGTGAAGGAGCTTCCACTAGAAATGTGACATCTGATCTAGAGACTAAAAAACAGTTGGTTCTGCAGCAATCTGTTGGATGTGATAGCAAAATTGCAGATGAGAGTCAAATATTGCAAGATGGGAGACAGTTTACAAGTGTAGGGTCTGACCAGATTGCGAATGAACCTGCACAAGATAGTATGGCAGATGAGTTGGAGGTATTGCTTTTTGGTTCTTGGCTTACTTCGTATTATATGATGAGCACAATTTCATTTTATTGCTGAAATGTTCATCCTTTATTTTCTTTTTATATTTTTCTAAGCCAAACATCACGGTCGGAGTAGCAATTAAATCACACGGAGTGTCTACTGAAGCTCCTCAGAAGTCTGCATTAAGGCATGAATATCTTAACCCTAAACGCCGCTTGAGAAATGTTAACATCTGTTTTCTTTATACTGTCTTTGCCTTGTATTGTTTTTCCACTTCTGTGGCAGGTTAAGTCTGACTACTACAGCTTAAAGTTTTGGGACAGGCAATCAATTCATGTGATGGATACTTAAACAGAATCAGCATATCAAAATCTATGAATGTGCAGTTCACGGTAAGCTTACTAGACTCGATGCAGTTTGGCTAAATGAGACACGCTTGTGTAGGAAGGCGGATCAACCGACAATGGTGGAATTGCTGAAGCAAGATTGCTGTGACGGAAGGCCTTTTGTTTGCTGTTTGTATTTGTCTTATTCCGAGAAGGGGTAAAATTATCCAACTTCTAGATTTTAGACCAAGGTACTCCATCTAGGCTTTAGGTGAGGATAGCGTTCCCTTTGTTTAAATAGAGCTATGTATACTTTGGTCGAAACAACAGTGGATTATTTGTTTCTATAGGTTAGATCCAAACAATACTGATTGGCATCCTCTAGTTCTTCATCGATTCAACCAATGGAGGGTCCATCACCAATTTTATTTTATTTTTTAATCTTTTCCTCTTCTTCCCTTTCCTAATGAGACTGGGGGCCGTTTGTTCTTTTTATTCTGTTTCACTAATAAATTACGTGTACAATCTTTCCTGCGCATCATCATAATGCATTCTGTGAATCAAGGCCTGTTAGCTCTCTAGGGTTGCCAAACCCTACATGGCATCATAATGGACCTAAACAAGCAGATACGCCTACCCAACTCTGATGTCATCGCTGTAACTGCCGGCTTACAGTCCCACATATATACGCCATGAGAGCGTTCGAAGATTGCGTGCCAGCAGGCTCCTCCTCTGAATGAAGAAAATTTAATGTGAGAGAGATATGATGAAGCTTATTAGCTGCGTGTTTTAGGTTATACAACACATACATTTGTTGCGTGCATGAGGAAGAAGGCAGTTTCCTCCTCACGGACATGCAAACTGTTCCTTGGAAGGCGGCAGTGAATTCTTTACTTCCACAAACATTAAACGGTCTTATCTTTCTTATTTATTTTAATAAAATTTGAATTTAAACACAGAGTAATAAAAATACACATGGTTTTTTTTTTTAATCTAGGAGACATGATTCGAGATTGGGCAGCAGGATAAACAAGAATTTGAAGGCTGGAAGCGACGCCAATCTTTCAATATTTAATGTCCAAGAAGAACCGACGCTTCTGCTGCGCCCCCGCTCATTAAATGCTGGAAGAAACGATAGCAATGCAGAATTAAGCTTCCATTCTATTCCATCTTAACTTTTTGTTGCCTTCTGAATTCCGAATTCGTCGCCTCCGCCGCGATGTGCAACACCACAGCCGCCGGCGCCTCAAAGGATGAAAGCCATGCTCTTCGCTCGCCCGCCCATTTCTACCTCACCTTCCTTCGTCTTTCCAAACAATCCGGCCTTGGTAATACTAATATCCAAGAGCAGCGGTTGAAGAACTTCAAGTCCCTCCCCGCAACAGGGTATCTGGAGAAACCGCTTCCGCCGCCGGCGGAAGCGATTCAGGAGGCCGCCTCGCTTTTCCGGCTTTCCTTCCCCATTGCGGCGACGGCGTTGCTTGTCTACTTGCGTTCCGTAGTCTCGATGCTCTTCCTGGGTTCGCTGGGCGACCTGCCGCTCGCCGCTGGCTCCCTGGCCGTTGCCTTCGCCAACATCACCGGCTACTCTGTTCTCTCCGGGCTTTCGCTGGGCATGGAGCCGCTCTGCTCGCAGGCGTTCGGTGCGAACCAGCCGCGCGTCCTGGCGCTGACCTTCCACCGCTCCGTCCTCTTCCTCCTCTGTTCCTCGATGCCCATCGCTCTGCTCTGGCTCCACATGTCGCCCATTCTGCTCTTCCTCGGGCAGGACCCCGAGATCACCTCGGCGGCGCAGGAGTACCTCCTATTCTCCCTCCCGGATCTCTTATCTTTCTCGCTCATCCACCCCATACGTATCTACCTGCGGTCGCAGGGCGTCACGCGGCCGATCACAGCCGCCGCCGCCCTTGCTGCCGCTGTCCACCTCCCGGCGAACTTCCTGCTGGTGACCCGCCTCGGCCTCGGCGCATCGGGCGTGGCTACCGCCGCCGCCGTTTCGAATTTTGCTCTGATCCTCTGCCTCCTTCCGCACGCGCCACGCGGGGCCACCGCCGAGTGCCTCGCCGGGTGGGGTCCGCTGCTCCGCCTCGCGGCCCCCAGCTGCGCTTCCGTCTGCCTCGAGTGGTGGTGGTACGAGTTCATGATCCTCCTTTGCGGCCTCCTCCCCGACCCCCGCCCCGCTGTCGCCTCCATGGGCGTCCTCATCCAAACCACCGCCCTCCTCTACGTCTTCCCTTCCTCCCTCGGATTCGGCGTCTCGGCCCGCGTCGGCAACGAGCTCGGCTCCAACCGCCCATCCGGGGCGCGAGTCTCCGCCGCTGTCTCCGTGCTCTTCGCCGCCGTCATGGGACTCGCGGCCATGTGTTTTGCCGCCGGCGTGCAGGGGCGTTGGGGCCGCATGTTCTCCGACGACGCCGACATCCTGCGGCTGACGGCGGCTGCGCTTCCGGTCGTCGGGCTCTGCGAGCTCGGAAACTGCCCGCAGACGGTCGCATGCGGGGTCCTTCGCGGTAGTGCGCGCCCGGTGCGGGCGGCCCACATCAATCTCGGCGCCTTCTACCTCGTCGGTATGCCGGCGGCCGTGGGGCTCAGCTTCTGGCTTGGTTTAGGCTTCGTCGGGCTTTGGACGGGCCTGCTGGCGGCCCAAGTCTGCTGCGCCGGACTCATGCTTCACGCAGTGGGGACAACAGACTGGGAGGAGCAGGCCCGGCGGGCTCAGTTGCTGACGTGCGCGGCCGTGGCCGGAGCCGGCGACGCCTCGGTGGACTCAGTCGTGCTGCAGGAGGTAAAGATCGAGAAAGAGGAGGGGAAGAACAAGGGAGCGAGCGAGTGGTACCAGCCTCTGATTTCGATTCAGGTGTGCGATTAGGAAATATGACATAAATTAGAAATATATTTCCATTAATTAGTTCCAAAAATTCATTTGGTTGGGTGATTATAGATAATTTTTCAACCAAATATCTCTATCCTTAATACATTTGACTGGAGTCCTTATGAAGCTTTTATTTTAATAGAGTCATGGCGAAGATTCAACTCAGAACTCGTCTTCATCATCCTCTGGGAAATGATTAAAACTGCACGTGAAACCTTGTGGAATCTTGAACCTAGCTACCATATCCAGCGCAAGATCACGCCTCCCCCCAATTCATGCGACATCACACGACGCAAGTCATTAGCAGGTTGTTTTTTTATTTTATTATTATTATTATTATTATTATTATTAGCAAAATGTATTTAATTTAAACTAACTAAGGCTGAGAGTCATCCAATCTTATAAAACTTTTATTGAATATCAAGATAAATCAGGACGACATGTCAATACAGTATTCTTAGGTTAATCATTAATTAAATGAAATTTATTTATTAATTTATCAAATAGAGACTTGAATCTTATATATTTGAAAATTTAGGAAAGTGTCTTACCGCTGTACCATTTCTCCGAAGACATCATCAACACGTTGTTGCAGCAAAGGTGAAGTCATCTAGCGGTCTTTTCAAGATGATCTCACATATTCTAGAAGGAAGTAAATCATAGAGACATCTTTAATGGTTAAACATCTGAATAAGCATTTTTATAGTTCCCAGTATGACACATGATAAGTATAAAAACCTCTTAGGACATCTTTAATGGTTAAACTTCTCGATAATTTTTTTATATAATTTTTAATATACTACATCAATGCCACATGGCAAGTATAAAAATCTACTATACTCTCCATAGTTAAAAACCTCTATACAATTTTTTTATTTTTTTTTGTGTGCCCTACATTATAAAACACATATCTTTATTTATTATTTTTTCATTTAATATCTCTACTAATTTTCATTTAATATTTTAATTAATTATAATCTTTAATTTAATTTATTTATAATTTATAATTAATTAATTATTTTTAATTTAATTTAATTCATAATTTTTATTTAATATTTAATTTAATTATAATCATTTCACTCATTTGTATATTTTTTTAACTTATCTCATGTATATTTATTTTCAAAAGAAAAAAAAATATCATTTTAATTATTACTAATAATGTAGGGCATCCACAACGCTGCATCATTATAACACCCACCACCTCATCAAAAAGCATAGGGTCCACTGTCATATACTCATTATAACATCCTTCTTTCATCCACATTCCTTTTAACATTAACACTCATTATTTATAGGTCATATAATCCACTCAATCATATTGGAGGATACTTATAGATAAAATTTTTAACTAGCCGTTGAAAAATAGCCATTGAAAAACTAACCGTTTTATTTAATTTTTAATTTTTAATTTTAAAATTTATAATCTTTTTAATAAATAAAATTTTAAAAAAATTATACACAAAGGGTGACCCGGGATATTGAATGCTTTCAAGCGGAGGGATGTTATAACACCCCTCCACAACGTTAAATTAAATGCACAGTATCATTATAACGCGACATTAACGCCACGTTGTAGATGGTCTTATAAAAAAAAATATTACAATTAAATGTTTTATCAAATGATTTTTTTTTTAATTATTTAGAAAGAGTCAATAATGCACATTAATTACTAGCTCCACCTTCAATAAAAAAATAGGTTTAAAAACTCAAACCCACTTTTAAATTAAAATCCTCAAACTTCTCCTACACAATCATAAAGCTTTTTTATTAAGGTTTTTTAATTTTATAAACCCTTAAGAAAACTTGCATTGAAGATGCTCCTAACTCAATAATTTTTTGTATGACATTAGCAAGATATTTTCACATCTGCTTAAAATTAATTCTAAAATATATTGAGGTACTAACTATACCAATCACATCATCGGCGGAAGCACTTTAGGAGGCCGCCTCACTTTTCTGGCTTTCCTTCCCTATTACGATTGATGGGGACGTTAGAAATGAATATATTCATTTTTTTACCACTATATTACCGTCTTATTTTCCAAAAGGTAAATAACCTCATCGATTCTGGTTCAATTTTATAAATTTTTGCAAGGGCGTTATTAGCAGGGTTGTTATGGGCATGCATGGTTGTTAGGATGATAGCACAATTATTTTATTACCTGTAGTGTACTATGAACAAATTGAGCCTCACTGGACTCCAAGTTGGCTGAGAACAAGCTGAAAATGGCGAGAGGACAGTGGGATGTCTAATGCCAGGAGGCGCCTGCTGGTCCATTAAATGATCGATTATTCCACCATTTATTGAAACGGGGCCAATTATTTTTATTTATAATATTTAAATGTATATTATTTTTTATATTTCAAGGTTGTGTAAATTTTAAAACCCCACAATTCTCGATATATGTCACTGAGTTTTGAGTAAAACTCGCTAATGACTATACGCTATTTAGAATTTTAAAATTTATAAATAAGTACGACTAGTAGCTCAGTATCACTTCAAATCAAATCGTTATATTTTTTAAAATACCCCGAGTGGAATCGCCCATTTAAGAAAAGGTTATGCTCTCTCTTAATCAATGCAATTAGGGATGTTAAAATTAAACTTATCCGTCGACTCGACTCAATTCGACTCGATTGGAAAAAAATTAAGTTCAGGTAGAAGATTTTTTGGTTCGGATCGAGTTCATGTTAAGAATTTTTGGGTTTGGGTCATATTTGAATTAGAAGATTTGGGATTGGTTTAGTTTTAGATTGGATTCCAATTCTTGACCTAAATTTATAATTTGAAGTAAAAAAAGTTAAATTAAATTTTATTTTAATAATTAAAATATTTTTTATATATAAGTAACAGAGTTTATAACAATGATGAATTATTGAGATAAAAATAAAAGAAATTATAAATAAATAATAAAAAAATTTGGATGACAGACTGGGCAGGTCATCTGGGTTAAGTTTAAGATTTTTGAATTAAGTTTGGTTCGGATTCAAGTTAAACCTTTTTTAATAACTGAATTTTAATCCATTCTGAACCTACCTAATTTATCCGAATTGAAATCTAAACGTCTCACATGGACGTGATAAAGTAGTGATATGAGTTATGATAGACCGACCTGTCGAATAAAGCAGAAGTCATGATCGAGAAAGAAAGGAGGAGTCTATAGTTGGATGAATGTATGATTAATATGATAATGAACAACCAAATAAAAGACTTTTTACAGACGCTCGGTCAGGAGAAACCTGACGCAAGGTACTTAGTCTTATACAATTTTTAGTATGTTACCGGTTGAGTGAAGACCGAGTGAGCACCAATATGCTTACATGCGCTTGGTCGGACAAAGCCGGACCGAGCATAAAGATACTTGACTTTATAAAGCTTTTAGTATGTCACCAGCCAAGTAAAGGCCGAGTGAGCACCAATGTGCTTACATGCGCTCGGCCGAACAAAGCCCGACCGAGCATAAAGATACTTGACCTTATAAAGCTTTTAGTATATTACCGGTCGAGTGAAGGCGGAGCGGGCATCAATGTGCTTATATATGTTCGGCTGGACAAAGCCCGACCGAGCATAAAGGCACTTGACCTTATAAAGCTTTTAGTATATCACCGGTCGAGTAAAGGGCGAGCGAGCACCAATGTGTTTACATGCGCTCGGTCGGACAAAGCCCAACCGAGCATAAAGGTACTTGGTCTTATAAAGTTTTTAGTATATTACCGGCTGAGTGAAGGCTGAGCGAACACCAATGTGCTTACATGTGCTCGGTTGGACAAAGCCCGATCGAGCATAAAGACACTTAGCTTTATAAGGCATTTAGTATATTACCGACCAAGTGAATGCCAAGCGAGTATCAATGTGCTTACATGCGCTCGGCCGGACAAAACTCGACTGGGCATAAAGACACTTGGCCTTATAAGGCTTTTAGGATATTACTGGCCGAGTGAAGGCCGAGTGAGCACCAATGTGATTACATGCGCTCGGCTGGACAAAGCTCGACCGAGCATAAAGACACTTGACCTTATAAAACTTTTAGTATATTACCAGCCGAGTGAAGGCCGAACGAGTACTAATGTGTTTACATGTGCTTGGCCGAACAAAGTCTGACTGAGCATAGAGATACTTGACCTTATAAAGCTTATAGTACATTCCCGGCTGGAAAATGCTCAACAGAATGTATTCTCAATATATATGCGACCGACTTGAATGATCGGACTAGACATGCTCCACA
>JBBMJZ010000081.1:11105633-11120466 GCA_037833815.1 Zingiber zerumbet | reverse complement strand
CAGAACAACTCACAATTACCTGTTATCGTTGCCTTCCTAAGGTCTATAAATTACTGTTTGCCAATGACTACAAGACAGTAATACAAACAATAATTTCTTCTAACTATAGTACAGCAATAGCTAACAGTGTAAGAATAAGCATCCTGCTATCTATTTAATTCTCCCGTTTGATGCTTCCTTACTGCATAGAGAGCTTCTCATGTAATGTTTGCTGATGGCCAATGCAAAGTCAACATTGTTTAATGAGCAACTAAGATACACATATTGTCTGATGGCTAGTTTAAATGTTCAACTTTCCTGCCTCAGTCACTACACAAAATGGTTCCCAAAGATTAATGTTAAAATTTACTTTGGAGCACCTTAATGTCACGTTTAATACCATGCAACATTGTCGTATTCACATTGAGTAATATTGAAGGCTTTTATTAACATGAGCTTGAAATTGGTCAATTGAACAGAAAAAGGTTAGGTTTTAAATGAAGATCAGCACTTTTACCTCCAGTGGAGGTTGATTGAGTTGTGTTAATTGTAGGGGTTCCTAGATGAACAATTTTTTCAGATAGAAGAGCTGCAAGATGATGTTAGCCCTAATTTTGTGGAGGAGGTTGTAACCTTGTTCTTCAAGGACTCATCGAGACTAATGGGCAACATTGATCATGCCCTGTAAGCACATCTGTGGGTAATCTTTTCTAATGTATGTGTAGTGTAGTATTTATATTAATATTCCATTCAGCTTCTTTTTCCTACAGAGAGAAGTTTCCTCGAGATTTTGGTCGGCTGGACTCACTAATACACCAACTAAAGGGTAGTGCTTCCAGGTGAAACTAGTCATGACTTTTTGTTTTCTTTTTCTTTCTTTTTTCATTTAATTGTAAATCCATTAATTTTGTAGCTTTTATTTCACTTGTTATAAACTTGTTTAGCATCGGTGCTGCGAAGATGAAGAATGAATGCACTGTTTTCAGAGATTTCTGTGACAAAGAAAATCAAGAAGGGTACCCTCTGATTCCTTCACTACCATCTTCAATAACATCACTTGGATATCTGCTTAATACTGTGCTTATTGATGCATCCATGACTATATTCAGATGCATAAGATCATTCCAAAAGGTTAAGAAGGAGCATGCATGCTTGAGACAGAAGCTGGAGAATTATTTCCAGGTTCTACACTGATGACTAAAGCGCAAAGAATTCCATCAAAAAGCCTTTTCATTATTCTAAATATACTCTTTCTATCTTATTATGTGTGGACTAAGCTTTCTCACAATGCCCTCGCTTTGCTTGCCAGTTGCTCAGGCAAGTCGGTCCAGTTGCAAAAGCTACTCGATCTGGCAATTAGGGAGAAGGGAGGATCCTGCATCGATACATATGCAGCACTATGTGCGTGATAAGCTTAGAAGTTTAGTAGTGTAATGCTTACTAGCTAAATGGCGTGCATGGCGATCATTAAGCAGTGCTATTGTAGGAGATGTATTGACATGTAAAATTGTATCTTTATTATGAAAGATTTAGTGTTTTGAAAGCCCAACAGGACTGCAGATTCAACTAGTAAGTCCCGATAAATGGGCTGTTGTTCGCTTCCCCTGATCTGCCCATTTTCCTGATGAAATCAGTCAAAATCGGCCCAATCTGGACGACGACGCACCTTTTAAGTTTTCTCTCAATTAGTACCATGTTAGATAACATTTGCACATAAGACACTCACGGGTGGTGTTTGTGGAAAAAAAAAATAAAGTTATGATAATAATTCGTAATATTTGGGGCATCCTCTCGTTCCTTCTGACCATTTTGGAATCTTCAGTCTCTTTCCTTCTAATGTTGTTGGCTTGTTGCAACACAATCCTTTTCTACTCCCTATTAATTTCTTGACTTTTTTATTCATATAACCACTTATTCAATATTTTTCGTAAACCCTTTTCCTTGATTGAGATGGTGTAGCCCTCCAACATTGATTTTTCCTCATTCTCCGATTACAAAAGTCATCGTCTTAGTGGCTCCTGTACGCATTTTAGAATAAGGTAAATCATTCCATCGTAACCGAGTGACTTTCCTAGATACGGACATGAGCTAACTCAAAACAAGTAAACAACATTTATATCTATCGAGAATCCAACCATGCCTCTTTGATAACAAGCACAATGATGATTTTTCCTTATTCTCATGCCTTGGTCCATATCAATTGCGTGCACTATTGATATTTGATGATTCATAGTTATTCCTTATCGTGTAAGAATGTTAAATCTAAGTGGACTAAACTTTTAGCCATTTTGCATTAATTGCTTTAATTAAAATTCTTTTTAAATTTATTTTTAATTCACCTTAGAGATTTCCCTATTTCATCACATTATATTATATTATTAATCTATTTTTTATTCATCTTAACTTATTTTAATCCTCCTTTTATTATCTTCTTTATAAAAGAAGTCTTTTATAATATATTGTAATTTTTTTTTATTATTAGAGGGAAGAGAGAGAAATACTATTTTAATATTTAGAAATGTAATTACTATTCATAAAATGTATATTTAGGGAATGAGTAGGGTAATTGATGCAGATATTTTTTTAATGTAAAATATAAAATTTAAGGTGAAAATTTAATTTAGACTAACTGGTATGGTTGCTCTCAAATTATATGTGTACAATAAATTTTTTTATATGATTTTTATGGGCGGAACTGTCCTGTTTTTTTTTTTTTTTTTATAAATGTGGTGGAGGGGAGTGGATGTGCAGTTGAGCTTGAGCAAGGTTCCAAAATCGATGGATCAGATCCGAACAGAGAAGGCGTGGCAAGGCAAAGCCATGGCCACACTCCCCCACACCACCGCCGACGCCGCCTGGTCCCTGCTCTCCACCTTCTCCTCCATCCACCGGTGGTTTCCCTCCCTCCACACTTGCTGCCTCATCGCCGGCACCGACGGCCAGCCCGGCTGCGTCCGCTACTGCGCCAGCGCCCCCGAGGACGACGGCAAGCCGTTCCTCTGGGCCAACGAGGAGCTGCTCCACGTCGACGCCGACGGCCGGAGCTACCGCTACAGGGTGGCCGACAACAACATGGGGTTGGAGCGGTACGAGGCGACGCTGAGCGCGGTGCCGCTCCCGGGCGGCGAAGGCGGCGCGGGATGCCAGCTGGAGTGGCGGTTCGAGTCCGACCCGGTCCAGGGTTGGACCGAGGAGGGCTTCGTCGCCTACTTGCAAGCCGGCGTGGCCGCCATGGCGGAGCGAGTGGAGGAGGCCTTGCGCCCACCGCCGCCGGCCATCGGAAAGTGCGACGCCGTCGATGTAGCGAATTGTGTCTAAATTAATAAATAATTTAGTGGAAGCGAATAAATTCCATGGAATTAATCACGGCGAGTATCGTGGCATATCACTTTAATGCTCGCAAGGCAGGGCATCAGATTCTTAAAAAAGCCCTTTATTTTTATTGAATCTTTAAGGGCACACTTAAATTTGAAAAAGAAGAAGACATTCAGCCACCCACGTGTTTTTTTTTTTTTTTTGTTAGCAAAGGGAGACGAAATGATGTTTACGATTTCATGATACCCAATCATTTATTTTGTCTTTCAGCCATTGCTAAATCATAAAAGTAGCATTTAAGTTTATGAAATTCTCAAAAATCTTATTTAACTTTTTCCAGATTTTTCAAATAATGTATTTATTTTTCATTTTACTCTCAATTAATTACTATGCTACTGTATTCATTTCAAAGAACGTAGTACTTATTTTTAAAATAAAATATCACAATGGTATTGAGTTTAATATTTATATAGTATGTTGATTGTCAAAATGTTAACTTTAATGAAAAATAAATACACCCTTTAATAAATTTAATAAATCCGAAAGTTAGATGGGTAATTCCACGGCTTTCAAGTTCACTCTTAACGTTTATTTTATCCTCAAAGTTAGAATACTGAGCTTTTAAACTAGTTTATCACATATACTTTCTGATTTATCAGGATGATTGGTAAAAAGTTTTCAAAAGATCAAATCAATTATCTAAAAATAGTCAATAAAATAAATTAAAATTATTATTATTATATTTATTTATACTCGTAACGTTTATTTTACTCTTAATTTTAGTTTTTTTTTTTTTTAAAAAAAACCTCCAAACCCATCAGCAGATCCGCACTGTCGCTCCTGTCGCAAAAGATGCTCTTCAGGAGCACCTCTCCCGCCGTGTTTGGCGTCGTTCTACGTTCTTGGGGATTTGTTTTTGTTCTTGTTTTTGTTTTATTTTATTTAATTAGTAAGCACATTGGGATTTGGGACACTAACTAATTTCCTTCGAGGAGCAGATAGATCTAGATAAGATCTAGCCGAGGCAATCTGTCCATTTTTTAAATAGGGATCAAATAACATGAAATTTACCCATAAAATAAAGAGACTTAATTAAGGGCTTTAGGTCATTTGAACTTTCTTTGTTTTTTTGGTATAATTCCCTTTAAGATGAGACATGTGCCTAAATTTTAACGATACCACAAATTCACATTTAGTGGATCATTTAGAAATTTCTTCTCTACAAAAGTCAGAAACACATAATAGAAAAAAGAAAAAAAAAATAGAATACTTGTTCCGAAGAAGAAGCCAAACTAGTTATAACTAGTTTGCAAGAAGATTCAGGGAAGAAATGACAAGCCACTCTAGTTATAACTAATTTGCAAGAAATTCAATGAAGAAATGACAATAAACAGCAAGCGGTGTATTCAACAGGCGGTTGTTTTATGATCACGATGTAACAGCGGATATTTTTACTATTCTCTTATATAGGAACAAAGCCCTTTAGATAATCTAAAGTGTTTTTCACTGTCCGTCCCTCGTGGCTAAAAAGATAAATACATTTACCACCAATACCCCCACCAGTGGACCAACACAGAGAAAATAAATCATGGTGACTGAGAAGGCATATAACAAATGAGGTGAGTTTATACAGGCTTTTCACAATCCGTCCCTGATTATATGACAGGAAATAAATCACAAAATCCTCTCGGCATGGTGCGATAATTGAATCAGAGGGTACTGCCATATGATGTCTTGAGATCGAAACTCAGCGTGTCTGAGGATACCTTTCCTCATGTCTTGACCACTTGAATTAATGATTAAGAGTCATCCGTGATTTATCTCATTCGTGTTAGCTTAGAGATGGATTGACAGGGACGCTAGGATAAACGAATCACCTTTAGCCACACGAAGTCAACTTATAATCAACTACCAAATAACTAAGAAATGGATTGTATTTTTTTCTGAGAAAATATGTCCCTCGAGAATTGATTATTCTTATTATAATAAATCTGTCACCCTCTAATCAACTTGACACCCCGTGAGAACAAAGCCGTTTAGATCATGATGCTTCTCAAAGGAGTAGAATGACAAAAATTTCTTGTATCTTCCACACTAAGATTTTAGATGATTTTTCTTAGAACTATAAACCAACGACACAGTCGGTGACTACAAGTGGTTGCTCCAATCGATCTCGAGATCAATTTCCAATAAATGTAAAATATCGCATTGAAAGTCTAAACTCCCCCATAAAAAAGGCCGCTGAGCTAGATTCACACGATACACGATAGTGTGAGGGGAACATTGTTACCTTTTCTTCCAATAAACAAACCTTTCACGTCATGTCTCACCTCCCAAAAAGTTTGCCTCGTAGAATTATTCATGGATGAATAGGAAAGGGAGAGAAAAGGAGAAAAGGGTAACAAAGATAGGAAGGAACAACCTTTCAACTGCACGTCTTGTTCTTCTCCTCTTCTTATTCACAAAATTCTAAATCTTAACGATACAGAAACAGCCAATGGAGAAACCCGACTTCTTATGTTCCTGTGGTGTCATGATGATAAGATGCGATCAGATCTTAAATGAAACACTCAAATGAAAGGTAAAAGGACACCATTACAATTTCACCCCAGATTTATCGTTACTGCGAAGCAGCATTTGCTTTCACAGGGAGAGAGGTATACCAAAAGCCATATAAAATTTGAGTCCAACCTGTACGAGTGTAAAAATTGGTGGCTGAAGAACATGATGCATCACCAATTCAGCACGAGTTAGCAAAAAAGAATTAGTCCATATCGGAAAATAAAAACTTCAACCAAAATTCTCACATGGTAATTAATCATTCAGCGACGCGTGAGACTCGATCTGTCACATCAGAATATTGGAATCAATCTGCTGGACATTTGGAAATATCTGCCTCAAAGTACTAGAGTAATTTGGCAAGCTTGCCTGAAAAATAAAATAAAATACATATTCGTCAATCAATTCAACTAGATTTATTCGGCTAAAGAATCAAAATCAATCATCCACAAAACTGAGCAGATTTGCCAACCATTCCAGTCACATATATGCACATAGACAAGAATTGGCATAAAGAAGTGGCCACAGACAATAATCTCTACTCGAATTAAACAAAAGTATTTTTCAGAAAGAGATGTTTTTATCAAGATGATGCAAGTCATTCCTACAGAGAAATTGCAACGATATTCCAGTTTTGTTCAACCGGTGAAGTGGCCCTTCATAAATTTTCAATTAATTTAATACTAAATCTAGCCTTGCGATTGCTTGTTATAGGAGTTTTTGGGAGAGATTCAAAATTGCTCCCTAAATCCCACTTTAAATCTAGCTGTATTTTTTTTCTTGATTTGATAGTGGAGGGGTTTTCACAAGTGAGCCCACCCAAAGTTAAAGTGCTGTTCTTCTCTCACATAGAGAAGGGTCTCTCCCATATAGAGAAGGAATTTCACACAAAAATTGGAAGTGGATGCCACTTTTAGAAAGTCGATTCTAAACAAAGGAAATAGATGAGAAATTTGGAAAATGCATTAATCCTCATTAATCGACTACCAAACGAAATCTAATTGCCAAATAATTCTCAACCTACATTAATAAAATTTAATAGAGGAATAACATCCACATAACTCTGAATATTTTGAGGAACACTTCAGTGTTGCTTTCTGCAGTTTCCCTCATAATATCAATCTTTGATGTCACGGGAGCATATAGATAGAGAAAAGAGATTCCAAGAACATTGAAACATCAAATTGTGATTTTATCAATTATGTTAATACAGAAATAAAACAGAAGCACAGATGAAAAATGCTACACTTCAAAAATACACAAATCCATCAAAATCAATTAATTTGACAGAGTAATGACAGGTTAACATAGGAGCTATGCTAGCGTCCTGTGTGCTTAAGCAACAAAATTTACCTTGAAAGAAAAAAACTAATAGCAGCCCGACGGTTGCAATTCAAGCAAGCACAAGCGCAAACGCTAAGCAAATCTATGATATTTCAAAGAACTAAAATTGAAGAAGGATCCTGAATAAGTTATATAACAAATTTCTATTAAATTTCCTAGAGGCTTCCATGTTTAATGCTGATACAAAAACAATAGTTCCACAAGAAAAAAAAATCATCTTGAAACTTCAACTAATGAGATCACTGGAGTTGAGATTACTTGGGCAGAAAAAAGAAGGCAGATGAAAAGACTCAAAAAAATTGTACATGGAGCCTGAATCACTAAGATATTGAGTAATTTCCCCTTCCCTCCCCCTATCCCAACCCTCTTTCTCTCAAGTAAACCCAGCCCACAATTATGTGACGGAACCAAGTCTGCTCTCATGAGGCCAGTCATGAAACTACAGTGCTTAATCACATTTGATTATGCAACAATCTAAAGCAAACACTTTATATTAAATAATTAAATTTACTATGAAACCTGAAATGGCACAAAAATAAAGACATCAAGAGATGGATGCATAACTATGATTGTAGAAATGAATAAGCTCAATGAACATCTAAAGTAAAAACACAAGTGAAATTGTTAAAGGAAGAAACATACACAAGGATTGCGCTCAAGGTAAATGGTTGTAAGCTTCTCCCTTGAACCTGAGACAGCAAGATCTATGCCTTCTAGAGAAGTTATTTGGTTATCATTCAGCCACAGGTCTTCTAACCTGCAAGGTACATGGAGAATGAATTAGGCAAAAGATAATGAACCAAAGGGATAATAAGTACCTTTATACCTTGTCAACTTTTCAATATCACCAATTGCAGTAAGTTTATTAGATGAAATGTCCAGCACACGAAGGTTTTCTAAGGTGGATAGCTCTTCCATCTTCTGTATACCATTATGACTCAAATACAGTTCTTCAAGAGCGATGCATTCCTGAAAATATGTAGAATTGATAAGCCATCTCCAAAAGATAATAGAATGTAAAATAGAACAGGCATTACTTCACCTGGAACCCTATTGTGGATGTCAAACGGTTGCTCTGTAAACTTAATTTTCTAATAGATTTCAGCCCGCACAAGTTGACTGTCCTAATACGATTTCGTCCGAGCCATAACTCTTGTAAGTTTGTCAATGTCCGAAAGTTCTCCATTACCTTCACAAAGGCAAAAAAATCATGAACTAAAATTCAATAGGATTACTAATGTCTTGGATTAACAAAAATACTAGCTTATTAATAACAAATTGATGACTGATTCTAACACAGTTTATGAAACTGCTGGATTCTTGATTAGGAAATTGTGTTTAAATAACTAAGGTATGATACTCACCCTTAATCTATTTGAACCAAGTTCAAGGATCTGCAATAAATGGAAGTGTTCAAGTTCCTCCATCTTGTTAATTTCATTCTTTGAAACATAAAGCTCCTTCAATGTACTTGAGATCTTTGATAAGCCATTTAAGGAAGTTATCTCATTGAAAGAGACATCAAAAACCAGAAGGTTCTTGAAAATGCTAGCATCAGGTATTTTTCTCAGCCTGTTGTCCCGGAATACCAATTCCTGCAAAATAAAACAGATACCAGAAATGATTTCCTTGAGTTTTATAAAAGAGCATAGTGAAATAGGTTGTCTTCTATTCACATAATGAAAAAAAAGCATTTAGAGAATGAACAATAATACTTGAGCATATTATTTGACTTTCTGACAAAATACATAGTAATAATTAAAGTTACCCATTTTATCAGAGTATGTTGTGTTCCCAATGAAAGCTTATATGTTTCATGTCCAATCAGATTCAGAAAAAATCCGCTTTCCCTAGTTGAACCTCCTAGTTTTTAATTGATTGTACAAATGCAAATATAAGAAAATAATGTTGAGGTGCTCTGCATTTGGACCATTGGAGATCCGCAAGCTTCTTTAATGAAGGCATTATTATAACTATGAGTATCAGGTTCCTTCCTCACAACCCGATTTTCCTATCACCAAAATCAAAAATTTATTTTACTTTTCCTCATTTTATTTGTTATGGTAAAAAAAAACTTCTTTTGACTTCTCTTTCAGCTCAAATAGAAACAAAAGAAACCATTTCTATAGAGCGCAGTTTAATTTCTATATTTTAAAATCAGATTACTTTTATTAAGAATAAGAGGTAGAGGTACAAAACACAGGAATTTTGGATTAGGAAGTGCTATTATTAAGAACAAGAAGGTGGAAGGAGCTTTTACAATCAAGCCAGCTATGGCATTCCAGCGGGAGATTTGCTCGACGCCCTCATCGTCGAAGAGGTTCTGCCGAAGCGAGAGCTTTTGCAGCCGCGAGAGGCGGCCGATCCTCTCATCCAGCTTGGAGAGCCTGTTCGCAGTAAGATCCAACTCGACGAGGTCCTCAGGTATCTCGATCTCGCTCAGGTCGTGGAGCTGAAAGCTCGTGAGATCGAGGCAGCGCGCCTGCGACTCCAACTCCTCCTCTTCCTCCTCCGCCGGCCGCCCTCCTTCCCCTCGGACCTCGAGGGCTCCGTTGTGCTCTCCCGGGCATTGGCGTTGCTCCTCCATCACTCCGTCGAGAGGGCAGAGAGAAACAAATCAAAAGCCCTAGAATTTGAAAAGAGAAAGAGGGCAAAATTGTCAGAGAATATATATAAATCTGGAAACTTCCCATAGTGGATGGAATCTACAAGAACGAAGCAACAGTCGTATGAGTACCCAGTTCCGCGCAGCCCACATCTCAGTAGATCAGATCGGATGGAGTCACGATCGGATTACAATTGGCTGTAATATCTCTAGGTTCATTTCTCTCCTAGATTATAATTTAAATTAGGATGAATAACAGGAGTCTAACAGGAGGCTGCTCCCTCGGCACCAAGCTACTTAACCACTTGCCCATTGTCGACAGCTTTCGGTTACTCGTTTCAACCCAAATTATAACATGGGAGACAATGAATTTAGAAAGAGATCGTAATTAATTTTGACTGGATCACAATTACGGTCTGACCACAATTAAAAATGGTTCATCTCTTATTCCACTTTTTTTTTTGGACTAAAAGGAGCTGTCCCAGTTCTGCACCCAATGCTCCGGTTCAAACCAATATTTTGAGTGCAATCAATGCTAAAACTTGATTAAATTATTCCGTTAATTAGTGCTCAATTTAATCCACTCTCCCTTTTTATATAATCATTATTCGTGTAGAAGTACTATGGATTGACACAATTGATACTCATATGAATATTTATTTTAATGCATTTTGGGATCAATTTTAAATAGCTATAAAAGATCTCATTAGACGTCTGACTTCTCTCATACAAAAGACTAGTGTTACATTAGGACAAAATGCTTTATGTGATTTATCTGTCTATATTTTACTGATGATACTAAATTTCTTGGAGTGAGCGATATCAATTTTTTTTTGCTCCAATTACTCATATAGAATTTTCACACTATCCAGTAGCATCTTAATAAATGAATTTAATTGTGTCTTCCCTTGAAGGGAAATTCTACACTAGTAATTGATGGTGTCTTTTCTCCCGCTCAAGATCTCCTTTCCTTTTTTTTGTCCTTTGAGAGTTAAAGGTGAAATTCTTCCTCGATGTCTTGCGGGTCAAATCATCGACGATTAAGCTAGCGACTAATTAAGACAAGAAGCTCATGTGAGTGTAAAAAGAAGACGAAGAAGATTAGTTTTTGTGTGAGAAAAGAAAATTATATATGCACCTACCTTTATAAGATATTATATAACCGTGGAGGTGAAAGGACCACATAATCTGCCATGCAAACCCTAAATAGGTCGTGTGGATAACCGCATGAGCGAGGCATCGACCATCATCCATCCGCACAAGCCGATCGTTGCTCTTGGGGCTACAATAGTTAGTTCATACTTTTGGCATTGTTTGGCCGTTAGCTCGATGTCATTTTCTAGGTAAGTAGTCTCGCTGGGTCGATTCCTCATCAGAGGTTGTCGGAGGTTGAGACCAAAGGGAACCTGTTCAACCAACCCTTATCATTACCCGGGCATCACTATGGTCATGCGGGGTAGAGGAGGTCAAGGCTCAATGGGGCCCTATTGTTGTGGAGGGCATCAATCTAGCATACAGGGCCTTGATAAGGCCTACACCCAATCAAATCATCTCGGGTGGCATTAATAATGTAATAATTAATATAATTGTTAGACAATCTTGGTTGCCAAAGATACAATAGAAATACTAGATAGAATGAAAATACTCTTAATTTATAAAATTAAATTCAGAATTATTTGTTGAGTCACTTGAACTGATAATTTCAGGTTGTCAGCAGAGTTGATTCGACCGATCTTTCGATGGTCCAAGCAAAGTGAGAAGTGGAGTGCCGAGACCGAATTGCTTGACTACCAAGTTGGCTGAGTAGAAGACTTGAATCGACCAAGTGTGCCGAGGGCAAGCAGAATGCTCCCGAGTGGATGATGAGTCTCCCAAGTGGATGCCGAGCTGGGACACAAGTCACTCGAGTTGTCAAGTCAGGAAAGGAAGACGCCAAGTCAGGATGCACATCGCCTGAGCTGGTTACTGAGTTAGAAAAGGAAGATAAGAGTACTCGGGAAGTAATCCTGAGTCCAAATAGGTTTCTGAGTGTTTGGAAACTAAGACTCTGAGGCCCGCATTTAATGCAAATTCCTTAAAACAGATTCGCCGCAACTCTGGTTATACTTCAAGGCTATCATGGGTCATTTGTTTCCCAAGATATAATGGTCAACCTCGATCTCCACCAAGCACTGGTGGTCATGAGGAACTGAGAGGTACCCGAATGCTATCACGGATCTTTTGTCGAGCAAAAGATGCAAGACAAAGAGGATGAGAGTGAGAGGGAATGAAGGTAGAAGAATTCTATTGCTTTCTCTACTTTTGCTCTGCTCACGACCTCTTCCTTATAAAGAAGCTCAACTTTTAGCTATAGTAAATGGTTGAATAAAGACCATTCAATGCCTTTACTCGCCAACCTTGAAACGTTGGCTGTTTTAATTAGTGATTACGGATTTTGTTAATCTCAATTAATCTATCCATTATACTTTTGAGCAGAAACAAAAAAGTATGTGGGAAAATATTGGTTCATTCGATTGGGCAAATCTTGTCTTGACTAGTCCAACATTCGAGTGCGCAGGTCATGCTCACACACTAGTCAACTTAGTTCAATCAAATCCGAGCCCTAGATTTGTACTCTTGTGCACCTACGTGTGAGAGAGAACCTCTCATCATGCATTTGTTCACAACTTCAAATGTGTGTGCTATAATATAAACTAACAATAGAGATATGAGACTCCCAATGTGAGACTAAAAATTCATGCACAATGGAGTCTTCTTCATCCTTTCTATTTATTTTTTCCATTCAAATTTCCAACAATCCCCTATATGAATGAAAATAGAGTATATGATAGCATTCAAGAGTTGAATCTAGTATATGATAGGTAATTTTATCCTTGAAACATTCCCTTGTGAAGATCTATTTGCTTATTGGCCGATAGTAGACACAATGTCTTTGAACTGTTCTATAATCTATGTAAGCATTGACATATCTCACCTATGACTCTCCCTGATACAACTCAGTTCTTATGAGTTTGTTCATTCTTGGTCATGAACACTAAGGATTTCTAAGAATTATGTCTCTAATTCTCATCGAAGTGGCCCCACTTCTTTCTCACATAAGTGATTTCTTAAGAGTTTTTACTTGATCATTAAAAACCATGTGCTTAATCTCCATCCTTCACTGATCCATTAGGTCGTCCCCCCATAGTGAGCAATTTTGTCAGTGCAGTTAGGTTATCCTTTTAAACCTAGTTCTTTAGAACTCCAGTCTGCATATGTTGGATTTTCTTTGTACTAATATTTCTCATCGGCAGCAATCCTATCTCTTGCAATGAGCTTACAACTAACTATCTATTTAACCCTTTAGTTAGCGGATCTGCTAGGCTACCCTTTGACTTCATATATTTAAAAATAATAATTTCCATTGAGAGTAGTTGTCTAATGGTATTATGTCTACAATATATATATCTAGACTTACCATTATACAAATGACTTTAACTCGGCCAATTACTGATTAACTATCGCAATATATGTAAATTGTCGACACATATTTTGGCTATTTAGGAGCATCTTCTAAGTATAATCGTAGTCATTCAGTCTCTTCTCCACATTTTTTAAGAGCTGCAAACTCAAATTCCATCGTTGATATAGTATTACAGTTTTCTTTGAAGATTTCAATGAAATAGTTGCTTCTCCCCAAGTGAAAACATATCCACTTTTAAACTTAGAGTCTTTTATGTCAGATATCAAACTCACATTGTTATATCATTCAATCACAATAGATGAGTATACCTTAAGTATCTCAGTACTCTTGTTCTCTCTTTCTAATGCTCAACACTAGATTACTAGTTTATATACTCAATTTACTTACTGCGTAGGTTAAGTTTGGTCGTGTACGACCCATAAAGTATATCAAACTTCCAGTCACTCGAGAGTACTCTATCTAAGAGATACTTTCTTCTCAATTCTTCAATAGATGTTGACTTGTATCTATCGACGTTCGTGACAATGCAATATCATCTTTAGTGAATTTTTTAAGAATCTTGTCCACATAATGGGATTGACTAAGAACAAGTCCTTCTACTATTCTAAAAATTTTGATTCATAGAATCACATCAGATAGACTTATGTTTTTTATGTCAAATCTTGAGCTCAACATATTTTTAGTGGATTTGATTATCTTATCATTACTTCCAATGATAAGTATGTCATATATATATATATATATATATAGGCACAAGATAATATAGTCATTCTTTGTGATTTTATATAAGACACATTTATCACATTCATTGATTTTGAATATACATTCTTTCATGACATTATCAAATTTTTATATCATTGCTTTGGTATTTATTTTAAGCTGTATAACGACTTCACCAATTTATAAACCTTATTTTTTTGCCCTAACACTGAAAACTCTTCAGATTGATCCATGTAGATTTTTTCTTCTAAATCTCCATTTAAAAAAAGTTGCCTTTACATCCATATGATATATTTCTAAATTCCATAGATAGTAATAGCCAACAATACTCTAATGGAAGTTATTCTCGGCATCAAAAAATACATATTAAAATAATCAAGACCTTCTTGTTGTTGGTAACCTTTAATTATCAATCTAGCATTATAATTATAAATTATGTTGTTTGATTTTATTTTATTTTCTTGAAAATCCATTTGTAATCAAGTGGTTTACTTCTTTGAGGAAAATCAATAAGTTTCCAAATGTAATTTTGCAAGAAAGAGCCTATCTCAAATGCAATTGTCTCTTTCCCTGAGGTCTATCAGAAGAACTTAGTGCTTCTGAGTAACTGATGTGCGTAGATTATATATACTTTTATGCATACTTTGATGTACATTCACTTACTTTCTTTGTGTATGTTCTGTTGGGTTTTTCGGGCCGTAAAAACCGCTTTTTACGTTGCGAAAACCCCGAAACCCATGCCACAGATCCGTGTGAAGAAATAAAATTTCAGGAAAAACTTTCGAGTATGAGTTTCTAAACCTAGATCTACTTTAGATCTACAAGATTAAGAGGTTACCCTTGATGCG
>JBBMJZ010000081.1:11091320-11105533 GCA_037833815.1 Zingiber zerumbet | reverse complement strand
AGTTTTATTGCAATTGTCAATAACAATAAGCATGATAACCTTAGAAACCAATACATGTGCTTAGGTGCCAAGCATGTGAGCCTAGGTAAGGACAATTCTAGAAATGCTAACCCTAGGGTTAACTCATCTAAGGTTAAGGAGAACCTAGGTAGAAATCCCAAAACAACTAGACACATGCCTAGGAATACCTCAAGGAAAAGTGATAAATTGAAACTTGAGGTATTAGAGAAGGAGAATCAAGTCTTGAGGTCAAGACTTGACTCTTTAGAAAAGACCCTTAAGAATTTGGAGAAGTCAAATTTAGGGTTTAAGGGTCAAAAACCTAAGACCAAGGACAAGAAAGGTTTGGGTCATAAACCTAAGTCCCAAGTGGTTAAGCCCACATTCCCCTCAAGTGGAAGGGCTACTTCTTTTTTGTTAGGATGCCTAAGCACACTTCCTGGCCTACCACCTGGTGCTTCGATCTTCCCCCACTTCCCAATCTTGGGAACTTCAAGATAGACCCTATCTTTATTTCTTTCTTGGAGTGCAATTCCGAACTCCCAAGTTATTACAAGAAGGACTACTATATTTATTCGACCTAAGTCCTGTTCAAGCGAAGCTTCGCTACTCTTTCGGTAAGGCTTACAATCAGGTCCATTATATTATTTCTAACTAAGGTTTTCTTTATTTTATGAAGTAGATTCATTCTTTGAGGGCATGGCCTCAAGGCGCATACAAATACAAGAAGATGCACTACTACAGAAGGAGCAGATATTGCTAGCCGAGCTGGCTCAGCAACCGATCGATCCTTCTAGTGAGGCGACTAGTAGCCATGTTGTTGACCCTAGCAGGACGATCGTGTTGAAGGCCTAGTCAACTGAGCCTCTTTCAACATCTGAGGGTCCTTCCAAGGAGGGCCCTTGCAAAAGAGACGTAAGAGGCATGGGCTCATCCTCCTCACTCAAGCTCATGAGGAACCCTCATATTCCATTCACGTATCTTCACCTGCCCTTGCACCCAACCCCAAGGAGGTCTATGCGCACTCTTCTAAATGAACCTTATCTACTCATTCATTTACCTCAATTCTCCCTCCTAATAGTCCCCTCCAAGAGGCTACCTCTCAACAGACTGAGTCTATAGTCGATACCACCTTACCGCCAACCATTTTCCCTATCACCGTCCTGGCGGGAACATCGGCCTTCCCCTCCAGTATAGAGTCAAAGAAGCTTTACAAATTCTCTGCCATGTATAATCTTTCGTCCGCCCCTATCTCGGCCTCCCTACCATCCACTCCCCAATCATGTAGTCGGGTACTATTGCTAGGGCCACTAATGGAAGCTTGGGAGGTTGCTAGGAACAGGCTAGGCGATCTTAAGCCAACAGGGGCGATGGGCAAGTATTCTTTCAACCTAACTATGGTGACCTCACAAACCTTCAACTATTTTTTATTATGAATGTTTCTTGATAATCTTTGTTTTGCAGCAACAGATGTTCAGATTGGGTATGCTGCAAAAGTTTACGGCTTTGGCCCAAGAAAATGAAGATTTAAAAAAAACACTTATTTGAGGCAGACACACCTAGCAGTTCTTACCACCCGAGCCAAGCAAGCCAAGCTCAACTAGAATGGTTGAGCCAAGTAGAAAAAGAACTTCAAGAAGTTCTAGCAAAGAACCAACTTGACAATGAGTTAATACAAAAAGATGAAGCTATCTTACAGACTTCGGAAGATAGGTTTCACTAGGAGACCGCTCGCCGAGCAAAAATACTGGCCGAGCTAGACAAGAAGATCGTCAAAATCCAACACATCTCCTTCCAACTAGAAGACTCAAAGGCTAGCTACATTACATAACTTGTGGTACAAACTCAATTGGGGGTTGAATAGCAATAAAAGGTGGATGCCTAAGAAATTGAGCTGGAGACGCTCCGAGCGAACTTAGAGAGACTGATCAAACTACTATGAATGCTAGAAAAATCTAAAGTAGCAAGTCTTTTGACTAAGCTGACAACCACCCAAGCGGAGCTAACTTCCTATCAAGAGAGGGAGGATGATTGGTTTGATGAGAGGAAGAAGACCCTCTTAGCTTTACAAGCTTTCAATGTGTCGATCATCGATTCTGTCATCAACGCTCTTAGTCATGGAGATGACGGTACGATTAAGCAACTTCAAGAAAATGACTACCTGACGAACTTCCTTGACTGTCAAAGACTTATCAAAGATCGCTCGCCCAATATTTTTCTTGTTTTCAAGTAGTCTCTTTGACATTCTTGATGAATAATAGTAGTCTGTAGTTTTGCTTTTTATATGATCGAGATCATCACCCTTAATATTTTTGAAATTATGTTTGGCTATTTTATTTGTTTACTTATGGCTATGTTCATCTGCTTACACCTTGTTATTTTAAAAGGGAATCTAAAAAGTGTCCACCTATCTTTCACTGGGCTGAGCACCTTTTTCCAGTCGGGTGTGCGATAGAACACATAGATAAGGACAATCTCTTAGACGTGCAGGACCAAGACCGACCAGTCTTTGAGACTCGGTCGGACTTTTAGGTCAGCAAGTTCCTTAAGCACTTGAAAAAGATGGAGGGGTAAGAGACCTACCTCCACTTAAGGCCGACCAACCATCAAGTGGTCTTAGTGTTAACCACTTAGCGACATGGAAAAATCTGCCTTGATATAAGCACTAACTTTCAGTGATAATGATGTACTTGTCCCATCCGCCATAATTGTGCACTTCTTATTGGTGACACGTGTCAGCCAACCTTACTTTTCTGACATAACAACCGGCACACCATTTTCTAGGATTATGTCACCTCGCCTTTTGATGCAGAGGACCCGATCACTAACTCACTTTTTTACTTACCCAATCCGATGACCCATGTTAAAGGGGGTATTTAAGGAGTTTCCTTAGAGAACCCTTTAAAAACCGTAAACCCTTTGTTTTTGTCATCTTCTTCCTCATAGAGCTCTCGGCTTGTAATTTCCAGTGATCTTGTCTCTTCTCCATTCTCTCTTGCTTACTCTATCTATTTGAACCCTCCCGATGGCTACCTCTGGTCCGGCTTATACCACCTAGTTTCCCAGTTCCTCAGTATAGACCTTAATGATATTCAATACAACTATTACATTCCCTCCTCTTTGCATATCATGGTACCAAATGCACAAACTCGTCCCACCTTCCCCCTCCACATTAAATAACTTTCTTCAATGAGTAAATGCAAGTGGGTTTGCGATTCCCTCTCCCTTATTTTTTCATCGAGGCAAGCTAGTACTTTCACATTCCTCTTCAATATCTAACTCCCAATTTTATTCATGTAATATGTGGGTCGTCTATTATTTTCCGCATATTTGGGGTTCCTCTCTCTCCTTGTTTATTTTACTATTTTTTTTTTGTCTCCAACAAGTAGTCAAAGCTTGTTTTAGGGTTTAGGGCCCGACTGAAAGTTGGTCTTTTTGAGAAAATCCTAGCACAAAGTGGCGATTGGAAAAATAACCACCTTTTCATCCACCTTTCAACTCCGGTGTCCTGGCCACACGTTTGGTAACATAGCCTCCCGCCTACACCCACCTTGGGTGACATTGACAAAGAACCCTCCCTTAGCAGGGACATATCTAAATTAACTGGATTGAAATTTGATATTTCGATGCTTCTTCAAGAGGAGTTGTTATATAAGTTCAGATTGAGTTCAGCTAGATTCAAATTGGTCCTCTCCTTTGGTAAGACTCGTATTCTTTCCTTCTTCTTGGCCTCAAATAATATTTTCTTACAATTAAGTTTAACAAGTATATTATGAGTGCAACTGAGACCATCTCTAGAGATTTCATCTTCAACAAGGCTCGGGTAAATAAAGACGCCCTAAACTGACTAGGCGAGGAGATTTGGCAGAAGCATGAGTCCAAGCTAGCGGCCTCAACTCCTAGCCTTCCTCAAATAATAGTAGCTCCCTCTAAGTCTAGCGAATATAATGTCCTCCTCACCAAAAGATGTCGCCTGGGTACCCTAGTCATATTCGAATGATCCACACCTAGGTGATGACCTACTGAGCTTCTGGCTTCCTCCACTCAAAGAAAGGAACTAATGACTGTGGCTCGCTCTCCACCTAGAACTTCTATTCTTAGGCCGCTTGGTGCTTTTCTTGTGCCTTCCCCGCTCGGCAACCACGGACGACCGTGGAAACCTATCATTCTACGCTCGCCGCCCATCTGTCCCTACCGTCTATCTCTAGTCGAGGCATTTTCGTGAGGCCAATCTCTAAGGCAAACCTAGAGCGTCAATTTAAGCCTACTTTCAACCTTCCATCTTAATAGGCGATGACCTTGAGCCCTCCTCCTATGGGGTATTGAAACTACAAGGCCAATTGGTCGGGATCTGGGCGAGTGCAAGGAAACACCCAAAGGATCTCTCTAACTCTAAGCTCACTGATGAGTACACTCGGATTGCTACTATGGTAAGTTTGTGATATCTCTTTTGCCAAACAAACTTTTTCTATTAACCTTCCTCAATGTTGCCTATTTTTAGTTTTTTACCACAGGATTAAATTTAAGCCACCTAGTAGTGGACCTAGAGAAAGACAATAAGATCCTGAAGGAACTCGTCCAAAAGTTGGAACTCACTGCTGTTGGTAATTTGAGAGCATGAAAACTAAAGCAAAGCAAACTATAATCACTCACAGTGATCTCCCGAAGATCTCCCGAAGAAATCGCAACTGAAGACGCTGTCGGTCGATGAAGAGGTTGCCGTTGTCGGAAGCATGATCACGGAGCAACCAGAAAGCGCTTCAAGGTTCACGAGCCAAATCCCAGCCGCTGGATGTTCTCCTTTGCTCGCACACGATTACCTCACGGCTACGCTCTCTGATCACCTTCGCAACACCAGCTGCTCCTTTTTCTTGATTGCCTTGGACACCTTTTATAATAAGGTCGAGGAAGACGAAGGGGAAAGGACGCCCCTTCATCTCCTTGGCATTTGCAGCAAAGGGAGTTACGAAGGGGAAATTGTGCCCCTTCATCTCCAATAACGCCTAACAACTGCCTCCAACCTTAGCGAGGAAATAGCCTGACTACAAAAGGAGGTAGAATACTAGGCAAGGCTGCTATCATACATGGAACAAATCTTGCGAGAATCTCAATAACTAGTGGAGTTTCAACAAGAAGACAAAAGAAAGTTAAAGACACTGCTAGCTACCAGTGAGTCTAAGATCCGAGCAGAAGTGGCCTTAAAAACTAAGGCACTATCAGATTTAGCTAGGCAGACCACCCTAGTACAAGAGCTAAGAACTTCCTTTGTTTCAGGATTGGTTGAATAGCTTAGAGAGTTGTCTTCTAAAGATATGCAGATCTTGGAGTAACAATGCAACCTGTACACGCAAGTAGATTGGCTGAAATCACTATAAGATGAACTAGACACAACCAAGTCTGAGCTATTATTTTACAAAGCTAAAGAGGATGACTATTTCGAGGTTAGGTGGAAAGGTTACCTCAAATCTCAAAAATTTGGTGAAATTTTCGGGGATCGGATTGCTAATACCCTTACTCTAGGGGTCGAAGGGGTGGTTTAACAGTTGAAAGAAGGTGGATGGCTACCTCTCAGTGAAACCTCCCAAGAGATTTATAGATTGATAGTGACTACTGAGAGAACTCCCTAAGAGTATGTTAAGCAAGTTTGACTAAATATAAGACATGCTTATATGCTTGTATATGTAAGTATTGCAAAACTTGCATTTTGAATGCTAAGATTAGAATAATAAACTGGCTCAGGTCATAATCACATCATTCTTGTTTTCTCGTACTTAATCTTTATATTAATAGCTCTTCTTGTTTAAGAATAGTTCCAAGATGAATGTTGCCCCGAGCGAGGCATACCCCCGTACGAAACAATCATCTGGCCGCCCATAATGAGAAAATCGAGTAGAAAAATCCCTAATACAAGCTGAACCTTTTAATATTATTCATGCTCATGATCTCATTAATGAGCGTTGATATTATGGGTGAAATAAATCTTCAATATCTTGTGTTATACATAATTCATCCAAACGATAAATTAACCCAAGCGAAATAAATTTTTTGTATCCTATGCGGTATATAATTCATCCAAACAAAAAATTGACCCCGAGCAGAATTATGAATAAGATACACAGGAGTTGCTTCACTTGTAGCTGTCATTCTGAGGTTAAAAAGAGTATAAGGGCGTGAGAGCATTCTCGCTTATAGCTTGACCTGGTACACGGGAATCTAGAATATATATAAGTGCAAGAGAATACTCGCTTATAACCTGGCCTAGTGCTCGGAAGTCTAGAGTATATATAAGTGTGAGAGCATGCTCGCTTATAATCTGGCATGGTGCTTGGAAGTCTAGAACATATATAAGCATGAGAGCATGTTCGCTTATAACCTGGCATGGTGGTCAGAAGTTTGAGACTTGGATGATTTATCAGATGAATTTGTCTACATTCTTATTAAGTGTAAAAATTTAACATAACACACAAGCTAATTACAAGCATACTTTTCAAGCTCTATAAGGTTGTAGGTGATTCGTACTCCAGGGCTACTCTAACCTCTTCTCCTCTGCATCCTCGAGGTAGTAGGATCCAGAGATGAGCTTTTGTTGACGCCTCTGACCAACTTAATCTGTTTCTGCTTCCAGACCCAATCCCCTACCTGAAAAAATCTTGGGATAACATTTCTATTATAATTCTGCTTCATTCTTTGGTGGTAAGACATTAACTGAGCTACTGCCTTATCTTTGACTTCTTCTTTCAAATCGAGGCCCATAAGGTGCCGACCTCCGTTGTCCTCATCGTATAGTCGCCTTCTATCATGTTCCAAGCCAACTTCGACTGGGACCACTGCTTCACCACCATCCATAAGACTAAAAAGAGTTATGCATGTCGCTTCATGAGGAGTAGTGCAATAAGCCCACAATACGCTAGGTAATTGGTTAGCCCAACTTCCTCCAATATGGTTGAACTTGGTTTTGAGTCCCCTGATGATTTCTTGATTGGTGACATCCTCTTGACTGTTACTCTAAGGGTAGGCAATTGAGGTAAAAGCTTGCGTAATTTCATAGCTTGAACACCACTCCTGAACTTCCTCCCTTGAAACTTTCTTCCATTATCTGAAACTAGCTTATGTGGAATCCCGAAACAGCATAGAATGTTCTGTCATAGAAATTTGATAATCATTTACTCGATTATTTTAGCCAAGGGTTTAGCTTCTATCCACTTGAAAAAATAATCTACTATCACCAAGAGATATCTTTACTAAGCAAACACCATTGGGAATGATCCCACAATATTCATGCCTCATTGGTTGAACAGACATGAAACCATAGAAGTCTTTAGCAACTTGGTGGGGCAGTGCGAGATATTCTGATATTTTTGACAAGATAATCATGTTGACACTAATCAAACTACATCAGTCTACAAGCTGGACCAAAAATAATTGGCCAGTAATATTTTCTAAGCGAGCGAACATCCACTCGGGTGACTTCTACAAGACCCTTGATGTACTTCTTGTAATATATATCGTATGTCCTCGGGACGTACACATTTGAGCAAAGGTTGAGAGAAAGCTTGCTTGTAAAGATTGCCCCCTATCAAGGTGAATCGCCTTGCTCTTTTCTTGAGCATACTGGCTTACTCCTAGTCTTCAGGTAAGAGGTTGTGCTGAAGAAACAAAATCAACGGCATCCTCTAGTCAACCTATAGTTCTATCTCAACCTACCTCTCTATGTGTGTGATCAGTAACATTTATTCCATAGGCTTATCCAAAATCCATGGGACTATGGCAGGAGCCAATTTAGTTAACTCATCTCCTGTTTGATTCTCTGTGCGAGGAATTTTCTCTATAATTACCTCCTAAAATTCAACCTTAAACTTGCTAAATACCTATACATATAACTTAAGTCACTCATTGTTGATCTCAAAATTGCCAGACAATTGTTGAGATACTAACTAGGAATCTAAATAGATTAGAACCTGGGTGACCCCTACATGTTGAGCGGCCTATAGCTCATCTATTAATGTCTCATATTCAGCTTCGTTATTGGTAGCCAAGTAGTTTAACCGCATAGATAACTGTATTCTATCTTCCCTCAGTGATATCATGAGAATGCCTACCCCACTACTCTGTTGGATGGATGATCAATCTACATATATCTTTCAAGTCTCTTTGGGTTCAGGATTTTGTATCTCGGTGAAAAAGTCAGCAAAGACCTGGGCTTTAATGACCGTTCGGAGTTGGCACTATATATCATACTCACTAAATCCTGTGGTTTACTTAATCAACCTCCCAGAGGCTTCTGGGTTGACAAATATTCAGCCCAAAGTGCTGTTAGTAAGTACAATGATTGGGTAAGAAAGGAAATAAGGATGTAACCTTTGAACAGCTAAGACCAGTCCATACGCTAATTTCTCAAGTATGGTATAATGACACTCGATTTCTTTTAATAAATGACTTAGAAAGTATACAGATTGTTGATCTTTTTCCTTCTACCTCACCAACACTAATCTGACTGCATGCTCATTGGCTGACAAATACACCTACAAACGTTCGCTTGTCACTGCTTAGCCAGTATAGGTAAAGTGGACAAAAAAAAAATTTAATTCCTCAAAAGCTTTGTCATAGTCAGCATCCTACTAGAATTTGGTCACTTAGCGAAGGATCTTGAAAAAAGACAAGCTTCGATCGGGCAATCGAGAGATGAAGCGAGATAGGGATGTGATCCTGTCGGTCAGTCTTTGGGCTTCCTTCAGAATTGCATGGGAGAGCTATGTCTTAAAGGGTTTGCACTTTGCTTAAGTTGACTTTTATCCCTCACTCGGTCACAATGTATCCAAGGAATTACCCACTTTTTGCTCCGAACAAACATTTACTGGGTTGTCCTTCATCCGTACTACCTTAAAGTTTAGCAGGTTTCTTCTACATCTACGCACAAGTCTGTCATCAGGAGGGATTTGATAAGGATGTCATTCACATAAACTTCCATATTTTGCCCAAACTGCTTTTGGAACACTTTGTTCATAAGCCTTTGATAAGTTACCCCTGCATTCTTTAGTCCAAATAGCATAACATTATATCAATAAGTAATCTCAACGGTTATAAAGCTAACCTCCTAGTCACTCTGGGCTAACGGCACTTGATGATAGCCCTGATAGGCATACAACATACAAATTATCTCATAGCCAAAAGTTGAGTCTACTTCCTGGTCAATTTATGGTAAGGGATAGTAATCCTTTGGGCATACTTTGTAGAGGTCCCTGAAGTCGATGCAGATTCTCCATTTGTTTCTTGACTTGGACACTAGGATAATGTTAACCAACTAGCTTGGGAACTGCACCTCTCGAATGTAGTCGGTCTCTAATAGCTTGTCCACCTTTGCCAGGATGATCTTATTTTAGTTGGTCCCAAAATCTCTCTTCCTCTGCTTAACTAGGTAGGCGTCAGGGAAGACATGGAGAGCATGCTCCATGACTATAGGTGAGATGCCCTTGATCTCTTTCGGCTCCCAAGCAAAAACATCCCTGTTGCATATCAAGCATGCAACAAGCTCTTCTAAGTTTCGAAGGTAGGTCATCATCTATTTGGGTGGTGGCTTCCGGCTGCCCTGGTTGAATTTAAACTTCCTCCTTCTCTCCATACACTAGTGTGGGTGACACTTTTCGAATAGTATTAACCCCATCCTCTGGATCTTTCAGGTTGTACTAGCCTCTGTCTTCACGATCTTCACATAGCACTTGCATGCTATAAGTTAATTTTCTTTGGCTTCCCCAACTTGGTTATCCACGAGGAATTTTATTTTCTGACAGAAGGTTGAGACGACTGTCCAAAATTCATTTAGGATTTATTGACCTAAAATGATATTGTAGGCTGAGGGTGCATCCACAACTATGAAAGTCGATTAGCATGTCCTCATTAGGGGCTCATCTTCTAAAAATACGATCAACTTTATTTGACTAAGTGGCAGGACCTCGTTGCCCATGAAACCATATAGAGGTGTCACCATGGGTTGAAGTTCTCTCGGCTCTATCAGCAGCTGTTCGAATGCTTGCTTGAAAATGATATTAACTGAGCTAGATGTGTCAATAAAAGTGCGATGAGCTAATTTCTGGCCCCTGTGCTCTCTCCTGATTGCAGCCAACCACATGAATTTTTAACCTATGGGGTGCGACTTCCTTGCCTGGTTTGAGTCCTCGTTAGTCGGTCCTCCTGCGATCATGTCAATATCACCCCAAGTGGCGTTAATACAATTTTCCTCTTGCCGCATCAGGGGTTGCTCTTGATAGACTCGAGTGGGAACCTGGGCTCGATCTCCTTATTGCAGGGGCATCCTTTGGCGCCGATCAATGCCTTGATATTCTCTACTGGGTGAAACAGCTGGTCACTGATATTGGTGACGATAAAGAGATGGCGAACGCCAGTGGTATTCCTGGTTGGTGAGCTAATGATTTACCCGATTATAATGATAGTAGTTTTGAGTATCATGAGTTGTAGAATGGTGGTATGTGCAAAATTGGGGTGGAGCCCATCTAAGGGGCTTGGGACACTCCACCCGCTCAACCCATACATGCTACACAGCTTGAGGTCAGAGCTCAGGAAGACGATGTTGAGGACCTACATGGGCTCCTCTAAGCTATGGAGGTGGATGAGGCTCTCGGTGCTATGGCATAGATGTCTGGGCAGGTACGACAACTTCCTTTTTTCATGTTGCTTGTGCCTCCTCCACATCGATGTACTCAGTTTCCCCACTAAGTAAATAGTCAAAATCCCTAGGTGGCCTTCTAATGAGGGAATGGAAGAAATTATTGTCGGTGAACCCTTGAGAAAAGACGCTCACCAAAATCTTTAGGGTGGCTGAGGGCACGTCCATGGCCACCTGGTTGAACTTCTTAATATAGGCCTGGAGAGTTTCTTTGGGTCCTTGCTTGAGTGAAAAGAGGTTCAAGGGGATCTTGTTGTAATGTTAGCTACTAGCAAAATGATGAAGGAAGGACTTGTAGAAATCCTTAAAACTGTGTATAAATTCCACTGGCAGTCGCTTGAACCACCTTTGTGCCAAGCCCGAGAGTGTGATGGGAAATACTCGACATTTTACATCGTCAGTATATTGATGAAGGAGGGCAGCATTTTCAAACTTTAGGAGGTGGTCATTAGGGTAAGTTGTTCCCGACTATTCACCTATTGCTAGAGTACGATAATGTTTTGGCAGCATGTCGTCTAGCACTCCCTGTGAGAAAAGAGTGCTAATCTACTCAGGAGAGTTGCAAGTTACTAGAGCTTTTCCTTTATGCTCCTCTTGGATAGGTGCTTCTCCTGAAGATTCTTGAGGTAGCCCTTCTTAGCCCACGTACTCGGGTTGCATACGGAAGAGTGCCAGATGGCGCGCGATTGGTGAGTGAGGCACAAGAGGTAGATGGACTGGCAGACACATAAGGTCGCCATGATCCAGCCGCAGGGGGAATGGGCTACCGTTCTATTGGACCTCCCTCCCGAACTCCTCTTTCCTTATGTTGTGTTGTTGTTGATGTGGCGGGATTAGGTGGCAAAGTGCCACCAGTAGCTGCTTCTTTTTGCTACTACACTAGTTTTTGTGCTTGAACATTAATCAGCATCTCCAACTCCTCTTAAGTCAATGTAACGCTGATGAGTCATCCAAATTCTTCCATCTCTGAGCCTCAGATTCAGGCATAAATTCCCACAGATGGTGCCAAATATGATCATGTCTAAAAGTTGAAGATGACACACTGGGTAGGTGGTTGCGATGTTAACCGAAGGAAGACTTCTAGTTTGGATTGAGTACTCTTGGTTGGTGTGCTAAGTTCCCTACACACAATCAAATGGATAAATAGAACATTAGCATCCAAAAACCAGGGAAGGGGTCCCTAGTAAAGGCCCTTCGATGCTCAAGTTAGTCTCTCGCCTAAGAGAGAAGTAGAACAATTGTAGTGAACAACAGGATGCACGCATAGTACAATAAAGTGTGTATACCTTCCCATTGAAGAGGACCCCTTGTTTATATATCACCTTTATGACCTCTGCAATCATGATACGATAGAGAATGTTGGGTGTCAGAAGTTGTTGCGCAGTACAATATATGCATCCTGAAAGGCATATAGCCAGTCCAAGGAATCTTCCACTACCCGTGTGCACCTTTTTTTGTAACTGACACCATTAATGAGGCAGTTAAAGGAATATGATGTCATAATATGTTGGCTGAGGGGAAGCATAATCTCCTTCAAGAAAAGTTCCCTAAACCTGTATTATCTTAGAAGAATATTCTCTAACAAACGGTTATTATTCTCTGACAAGTTATTAATATTCTCTAACAATATTGTCCCTTGAGCATATCTCGGCCGAGAGTTGACCCGCTCGGGTGCGTAATAAATGGAATCTTGAGTTTTATAAGGTTGGCTTACACTTGGCACTGCTCTGATATACATGTGTGGTAATGCTGGAGACCTAAGTGAGATACTGCCTTGTCCTTAGGGTCGCTTGAGTATATATTGGGATTTTGGAGATTTGAGTGGGATACCACCCTGTCCTTGAATTCGTTTAAATATATGTTGAGAGTCTAGTAGATCTAAGTGAAATATCTCCTTATCTTGGGGTTGCTTGAATATATACTGAGAGTCTGGGAGATCTAAGTAAAATCATAGAGATAGTCCCTTGAGCCCGAATGGCTTTATGGTCATCCTGCTATACAAGGCTGCTCGCCTTCTGGAAGATGGAAAATTAAGCCCCCAGGGACCAGACCAACCTTTCGGTCGGGCACCCTCACAATTGGGGATTGGTCCCTAATCACTAGAGTAATATCTTAAGCTGTTGAGATCCAGTCGAGTTACCCGACCGTACCTATATGAGAGGCTAAGCTCTGCCCAAGGGTGACCCTTTCCTTGACTTGGATCTCCACCTCACCTTGACTTCGCCTTCCACGTTAGGCCGAGATTCTCATTTAGCACCCCATATCACATGTCTTCTTTGATTGTTCTCTCATTCTTTTAATTTCCAATAACGTTGAGCTGGGGAGCTTCTTGTAAAACTCTTTGTCCAACTATTTGTTCGTTCTCATAAGAACTCATTGAAAGCAAACTCTCTTCCCCTCTCATCTAGGTCCTCTCTTCCCCCGCATCAAACCCTAGACCCAAGCCATCTTCTTAACTGATTAGCTCGCGTGGAGTCAGTTAGGGTTTTCGTTGAACCTATATCCCCCCTCTCCTTTTTCTACTCGTGTTTCTTAATGGCACATTCCACGAGAGTTTATCAAGAGCTTGAATGCACCATTTTGAAAGACTAGCACCACCCATGTGCTAGTTATCTTCAAAATGTTGGTTTTAAAAGCGATGTCGATCAATGATGTGTTGGTTTTCTTTTAAAACAAACACCAATGTGGTGGTTTTGTGCTGGGTTTCATTCAAAATTATGCAACAGTATGTTGGTGCTGCTATTGAAAGAATAATAGCATGTTTGTGGTGCTTTTTGAAAGAAAATCAACTATGTATCGTTGTTCTTTCAATACTAGCACCAACGTGGTGCTATTTGTAAGTACCTCATGATAGTTTTGATATGATCAACCAAGTAAAATTATATCCTACTGATATTTAACCCTTGTGTCTAAGTGTGTAGGAACTTAGGAGAACAGGAAGTCAAACGAAAGACACTGCTAACGAGAAGGATGACATAGGAGAGAGCTGACGGACTCGGTGTATCTGAGGGACGAAGTGCTACGGAAGAGTACACTGAAGGAAGAGAAGGAGGTGTTGGTCGCTACTCAGAATACCGTGCTAGTTTCCCTGTACAAAAATTTTGTACAAGCATAGAACTCTTCCTAGCTACCCACGTGTTTCTCATGGTCTCCTGCTCGGCAGCCTGATTCTGGTGTCCGAAGAGTTCCTTGAGACTGTGTATCATGTCATAGGTAGTAGGCATAACTTGATGCTGATGTTGCAACACATTTGACATAGAAGTCAAAATGTAACACTGCGCCATCTCATCTGCCTTAACCCATTTCCTATGTCTCTCTATCTTCTCTTCACTAGAATTCTCATCAAGCATGTTAGGACAGACCTAAAAAAGTACAAACTTATATTCTTCAGCAGTTTAGACAATGTCCAAGTTTCATTTCCAATCAATATAATTTGGACCAGTAAGTTTATTTTATTTTAAAATAACAGCAAGAGGATTGAAAACCATTTTGAAATCCTGAGAATCACAAAATAAAATATTTGGTCAAAACT
>JBBMJZ010000081.1:11033614-11044197 GCA_037833815.1 Zingiber zerumbet | reverse complement strand
TAAGATTCTGAGATTTTGTAATTTTGCAACGAATTCTGCGACAAAAATTTATATTTGTCGCAAAAATTTCCAACGAAATTTTTTTTTTCGTCGCAAAATTTAGCAACGCTAGTTTTGGGATGAATATATTTTCGTTCCAAAATTCGTCGCAAAATTTTTTACGACGATTTTTTTAAGAAATTCTTCCCAAAATTCGTCCCTAAAATGCTATTTTTTTGTAGTGTTAACTCACTAGATTTGAGTCATCACATCAATCTCATTAATGGCGAGATTTTCTTAATAATATTTTTTATTGTCTACATGAGCAATCGAGGACTACCATAGCATGAGTGTGGATCCTCTGTCCCAAAACTTCTCTGTCCCGTATTTCACTGTTGATCGGACAGATCAGATTACATCTCAATGATTCCTTGCACATTACAAGGATACTGCACACATCTTAAAGATGCCATGATACATTAAGATGTAATATGGTCCGTCCGATCGACAGTGGGACATGGGGACAGAAAAATTACGAGACAGAGAATCCGAAATACCATAGCATAGGGGTGATCTGCTGTCCACCCCCGTGCACAACATCATGCACGATAGAGATAACCTACCCATGTGGCAAGTGTGACCACGATCGGAGCTAAAAAATTATTAGAGGGAGGTAAACTATGTTTTTTTTATAATCAATTATAAAAAATATATATATATATACTAATGTGAATATAAAAAATAATAATTGTTTTTATTTAAACTTATATATTCTAACTTTCAATAAAAATAATAATTTAACTTAATACAATTAAAAATAGTAAAATAAAACTATAATTTAAAACAACTTATACAAAAATAGAGCACACGTGCCTCCAAAATAAAACTGTAATTTAAAATAACTTACACAAAAGAGGAGCAACATGTATAATTTTAAATTTTTAAAATTTTCATTCATAGCATCTTATGTAGCAATAAAAGCTAAAAATGACAAAAAAAACTATTTTAATCATTATAATATAACTAGTAAGACAAAAAAAAGTAGATATAAAAATCATTATTTACCAATTTATTTATTATATTGATCCATTTTAAGTCACACTCTACGTTTTTTTATAGTCTCAAATTCATCAATAATTGATTCAACACTGAAAGTCCAAATAATTTCTTTTTCAATGTAAATCAACAATGAAGTAGCAAAAAAAAATCATCTTTCATCTTATTCCTCAATCACGTCTTGACAATCTTCATAGATGAAAATTGAAAATGCACATTTTGTAGTTATTCTGTAGTTGCAGTAGAAATTAGAAGGGTTAAAATAAGTTTAATCAATCGGTATACAAGATAGTAATTCTCTTTCTTTCATGTCTTTGGCAATAATTGACACAATTCTAAAAGTGTTATTTCAATAAGTTTGCAAATGTAATTGATATTGAATGATTTATATCCTTCTTTTGGATCCAAAACTGAGCTAAATCGGAGCAATTCTATTGTATTTTCATCAAATTGATATTTATCTCTTGTAATATTGAATCTATGGTGCTAGTGAATATATCAATTCGATAATGATGCTCTAAGGTATCATTTCCTTTACTCAGTCACCCTCTACCTGATTGATGAGGAGTTTGCATGTTTGGTACATCTATATGATGTTTATCATAAAAATTCTTCACCTTGTCAAATAATTGATATTATTCATTCTCTCTAAATTTCTAATTAAGTTGTTCTGAATTACCAACTACATTCATAGCATTTATATTATCTTGAGACTCGTATTGTAGAATTTGACAAAGATCGTCGATCATTTCTAACAACTCAAGAACAAAATACAATATAAGCACAAATTCAAATGATAACATTTTATCATAAACTCCATCAGTTGTTGCTCTATCAGATAAACTATTTTTGTCACTAATGATAACACTTAAAACAAGTAGAACGGAATCAAACAAAATAAACAAACTATGAAGTGCCCTTAAGTGAGAAACTCATCATGTATCTCCTAGATGTTGTAATGCTCCAATTTGATTTTTTGCTATTCCAAATTCAAGCTCATTAGTATATATCAATTCTATAATTTGAGTAACATGAGCAATTCACGATTGATTATGGCATTTGGAAGAAGAATCAACTAAATTCACTATAATAGCTAAGTGTGAAAATAAATGTTTAATAGAAATAACACTTTAGGTTGTTGCTACCAGTGTCAATTGTAAACGATGTGTAAAGCAATGAACATAGTATGCATATGGACATTTCATTAAAAAAGAGAGCTTGCAAACCATTCCATTCTCCTTACATAGAACTAGTACCATTGTAACCTTGTCCTTCAATATTTTGTACGAGAAAATTATTGCGAGATAGAATACCACAAATTTCTCTTTTCAAAGTAGCTGATTTTGTATCTTCCACATGGACAATGTCAAAGAATATTTCTATAATAAAACCCTCTTTATCGACAAATCTTAAAACAATAATCATTTGCTCTCTTTTTTACTCATCTTAACATTACCGATTTCTTCTTTGATGAACCTTTGAATTCTACTTGCATATAGTGATAAAATCTTTTTCTTAATATGCGGAGAAGTATAAGAAGCATTTTGAGGTGCATTTTCTAGAACAATAAATTTTACAACATCATTATAAGAAGTTGTATGTTTTATGATTTACGTAAAATTGCCACAATTTTGTGAGTCTCGAGATTCATCATGAGCTCTTAAAGATAATCCTTGGAATGCACATAACTTTACAGCATTAATTAAAACTTTAAGTCATAAATGTTTTTTACAACTAACTGCAAAGATTATGTGTCCATAATTGTATCAATATGTTGTAATGAGTTCATCAAATCATAGGAACTTTTCATAGCCTTTTTGTGTGAAGAATTAGAATCAATCCCTTCATAAGTCGAAAATGAACAATCTTTACCATTCACTTTTTTTTTCAAAGATTGAAATCCATCAATAATAAATGCATTCGAACCCAAATGTGTGTGTGGCCTAATAAAAAGAAAGTATGGAAGACAATAAGCTACATTTTTACCGAAGAATTTTCCAACAAATCAGGAAATAACTTATACCAAGCATGTAAAAATTTTCTTTGATTTTTATCAATAGATTTAAGAGAATTATATGGGATTACTTTATAAGGACTAACAATCAAATAAGCACTCCTAATCTCATCCCTTTTCTTAAACGGATAATTCTATATGGATTTACGTAAATCAAGATCTCGTTTAATAGCAATATCATCATCTTTATCAATCTTTTGAAACTTAGTTGGAAAAAGTTCTATAGTTGGAGCTTTATCTTCTATAAGATTGAGAACCTTGGATTGAATATTGTCACAAACAATATTAGAAGAACTATCTTCTGAACACCTTTTCTTGAAGTAGAAATCAATTTTTTTCTTACTGATAATGAATCTATATGAAAAATATTGATAAGTAATCAATTGGTATAGAAAATATCATATATATAATAAACAATTATATTGATAAAACATAAAACTTACTGAGCTTATGAATAAAAATATAGATCTGCTACATTAACGGTCCTCTTAGTGTCAGCCCTACAGATATAGAGGGAGGTAAATGCAGGCACACATGCGTTAGGTGTATGGTAAGGTAAACCTCAGGTCGTCAGTTCCTGAGAATCGACCCCTGACCATTACACCAAAGATGTCATGTGCTCACCGTCTGCACTACGTCATGGGGACATACTGAGCTTATGAAGAATCCATGATGAAGGTGGTATTGAATTGCAACTCCAAGAATTTGAGAAATAGACACAAAATCTTTGATTGAAGGGTTCTAGCGTCCTTGTCTCCCTGTGTTCTTCAATCTCCACTATTATCCATCGAATTTTGAAATTGTAACTCTAGGAATTTGAGAAATAGAGATGAAATTTTGATTTAGGGCTTTCAACTTCTCTTTGTTCTTCAATCGCCTCTTTTATCCATCAGACTTTGAAATTGTAACTCCATGAGTTTGAGAAATAGAGATTAAAAATTTAAGGGCTTTCGGCTTCTCTTTATTCTTCGATCACCACTTCTATGGGACTTTGAAATTGCAACTTCAGAAATTTGAGAGGAGAAATTTGATCTAGGGTTTTTTGTTTTTTTTTCCTTCTCACCGCTTCATAATTCAATTGCAGCTTGGGGCTTCGACACCCCGCTTCTTCCTTCTCTAGTTGTGACCACATGGATGCTCACTCTTAGGATGCCATCGTAGACACAGGGTGGGCAGCATATCACCCCCAACAATAGCATAACTATTAACTATAGAGGAAAAGTATGAAGAGAGATACAATTTAGAGATTGTCACTTTACTAAAATTTTATAATCAAAAATCAAAAACAAAATCCCAAAATAAATGAAATATCAAAAGGACATCCATCATATATTTTATCCCTTTAATATATTATATTACAACATTGTTATAACAGCTATGGTAACTATTACAATATATAGAAGTTATCGAGTAATTACTACAATGTTATTCTTTATTTTCAACGCTATTGTACTAACTATGACTAATTGTTATGTTGGAAGTTATTTTGTACCTGTACAACATGTAACATCTAATACAATATTTGTTGTAGTATTGTAAATATTTGTTGTAGTATTGTAATAGTTACTTGGCAGCTTCTATAGCTATTTTAAAGTGTTTTTAATAAAATTTAAATAATTTTGATAAAGTTTTGATATAATAATGTTTAAAGTTTAAAATTTAGAATTAAAGTTTTAGGATTTAGAAATTTAACTACGAGTATGTAGTAGTTACTCAATAGTTGTTACAACATAAAAAATAATCTATTTCACCTTAATTAAACTGAATAGTAAATCATAAACTCTAAATCCTAAATATGCTTTAATAGGTATAGAGTAGTTTTTATACGTTATAACATCTATCGGTAGCTGCTAAAGTAATACTGGAATAAGAGGTATTACGAGGATAAAAATATTTAATAGGGCATCTTTTTTACCTTTTTTTTTTTTTTGAAAATAATGCTCTTTGAACCATTATGTAACTTGAGATGCCCTTTTAAGTTTTACCTAAATTTTATTGAGCATTGTATCAATTATCCCTCATCTTAATAAAATGGCTAGACAAAAAAATAATGAACTGATTTATTTTTCAAGAATGAATTTAATTTACCTATTTAGAGTCGAAATACATAATTTACAATCACACACACACCTTTATTATCTGGGTTATGCACTGTGTGCCCCTGCCCATTGCTATTTAGGGTTTTGCCTTTAGGGCTTAGGGGTTAGGATAGTCGTGCACGATAGTGTTAAGATTTTTATTTTTTTTAGTTTACAATTAAGTCATTTAGGATTCTGCGTTTAGGGTTTAGGGGTTGGGTTATAGTATTAAGCACAATTTTTTTTTTAAAAAAAAAATATTTTAGATGCTCATAGACTATGCGATGTATGGTGAACGAGGTGCCTCCTGTGCACTCCTAGCATGCATAATAGAGGGGGTCATGGGGGCTCCCTCCTTTGTCGCGTATGTTGGGTGCGCAGGAGGTGCCCAACACAACAATTATATGTATATCAATTCCCTCTATGCCACGTCGCCTCGCTGAGCCTGTCGTTGTTCATCTATAGTGTGTTCCCCTTTTGTATGTGCCCTAAACATCTTCCTCCTCCATCCAAATGCTATAGTTTTAGGGTTTATATAGGGTTGTAGCAGCTACAGAACCGTAGCTATTACAACGTTCTTATTTATGGTCCTACCACATTGTAGCAACTACAATTTTATAGCTGCTACAACATTCTTAAATCATAATATTGTAGAAGTTACGGAACCGTAATTGCTACAAATGGTAGGCACATTATAGCAACTACTAAATCGTAGTTGCTACAATATTCTGGTTTAACCATGTTGTAGTATCTACTATTTTGTAGTTGCTATAAAATTTTTAGACTAGCACATTATAGCAGTTACGTCGTAACTGCTGCAATGTGCATAGACTAGATAACACATGAATCTTATTTTATTGTTCAAAACTAACATTGTAATGTATCACTAAGATATTAAGTATTTGTTTATAGAATTAAATGGCATCTAGGGCTTCAACCTCCCTTAGAAGCTCAATTTCTCATGCATATAAAAAAAATTACAATGGAAAAGTAATGTCCCATAGTTTAAGTAGTTCATATTATCACTAGAACTAAATGAACAACATATAGAGTTGATAAATAGAAGCTCATTTGTGTGGGCCCTAAACATACCATAAAATTCAAACATCAAAGGCAGTGTACAAAATATGTTTGATAATTGAGACTATCATGATAAGTGTTTCATCTTTTAAAATCCAAAGATTAGATTCACAAAAAAAGGATGTTGCACTAATTCTAGGACTTCTAGATCATGACAATGAAGTCTCTTTGCATTTGGATGTCACCTCCACCCTACTCTACCTTCAACATTTCATAGATCGGGATTGTTCAAAGAATGAAGTAGAGACCAAACTGATCAACATCAATAAACAACCAGAACCATCTCTTGAGTTTGATATTTTGTTTTGTCAACTTATTATTTTATATTTTTTTATATGTGTGTTATTTACTACTACTAGCAATATATATATATATATATATATATATATATATTATACTAGTAAATTCACTACTTGATTGTGTAGACGACTTTTGAAAATTTAGAAAGATATAATTAATGTAAGGTTGTATATGAATATATCACCACACAAATGGAGAGCATTGGTGTGATGCACTCATTGAGGCCTAAGCCACCAAGCCTTGAGAGAAATCAAACTCCAATGTTGAAAGGATTTACACACCTGCTTGTTGTAAGTTGTTAAATTTTATTGTAACTTCATTGATTCAAAATTTATAATACTTATTGTATTGCAAGTTTGGATGTGTGAATATGTTAGAATCATAGAGTCACATAAGAAATTTTCCCTTCCAAGAATATGCCGATGAAACTGAATAATCTCACATGTATCTACACTAAAGCTATCATGATTGCCCAACTGCCTTCATAAAAAATAATAACTTTGATTCTATTAGATTTCGAGGAAAATTTGGTGGCAATTTATTTCCTAGAAGATGTGGAAGAATAAATTAATGATCAAATTGTACAGAACTTTTCCAATTTGTCTTTTCCTGAGCAAGAAGAGGATGTTCAAGAGGAGCATGTAGTAGAGGATGTTCTGGTTTAAGCTGCCGAAATGTTCAAGGGCAAGTTAAATGTCAATGCTATAAAGTAAAAGATGATCAACTTGCTGAGGTACGAACTTTAGTGGCTGAGTTGAGCAAGGATATTGAACAGAAAAATACAAAAATAAGGGAACTCCAAGATTTACTGGATATGAGTGTCATTAATGTTGACATTAGTAATGTTGAGAAGGACAAGACTAAAGGTAAAAAGGATAAAAGTTTAGCTATAAAAGACACAATCATAGCTAAACAAGAAAATAAAATCATATAGCTCCAAAGACTGTTGCAGAACAAGGTATCAAAAGAGCAACCAGCAGCCCCTACCCGAGATAAAGAGGCCATAGAGCCTAATGCTCCAACACATATAAAAATAAAGAGGTGTGCCAGAAAGAGTATTCAGTCACTACCCATAAAATTTGAACAAGCTTCCAAAAGAAAAAGAATTGCTAGAGAACAAATAAATAAGGGGAAAAAGAAAGGCAAAGAAATTATTCAACATGAAGATCCATAAGCCTCTATCCCATCAAAAAGTGAAGCCACAGTTTCATCAAATCAACCAATCAAACTTGCTAAAATTAAGAAGCTCAAAACCAAAATATTGAAAATAGGGTTGATTGTAATTAATTCTTATTATTATTAATCCTCAATGATATGCTTGTCTATGTATTTATTTAGCAAGTGAAGACATATTTAAAAAAAAATAAAGATGTTGTAGTAGCAAGTGCATTATTGAAGCTCAATCAATTAAAATGAGTAAGTTGGTAATGTAGTTACATAAATATGTAAAACGATGATGATTAATTTGTTGAAGTCTCAATAAGTGTATATTAAAACAAAGATAATATTATTTTTATCTTTTTTCATGTTGTATGGACAATAATACATTTGAATGCTAAATTTCATTATCAACACTGAAAATAGTTGAATGTTAAAATTTACTATCAACACTGATAACATTTTAATGTAATTTTTCATAGTTACTACAATTGTAATATCTATGAATATTATTCAATTATAATAATAGTGATAATTTGTTATTATGTTTTTGTTTATTTATGTAGTCTTATGGTGTTTCTAGTATAGTCCAACTCTATTTTCTCATTAGAGTTGGAATTTTTCATGATAGTATTTGATTTAGCTCAGTACACCCATGTTGATTGTATAGATTATTTTGCTATTATAGCAAATAAAGGCAAAACCTCTAACACATTATACTACCCATTCATATTTTGTTGGTTTGGATTTAAGGTGAATATTTGACTATATGAGCTAATCTTATTTATTTTTTCTTGAATTTAGTCCACTAAAAATTATTCTTGTTTACATAAGATATTTTTTTAAATGATACATGCCATTGCACCAAATTATAAAAAGTGATGAAGATAATGCCATTAGATTTATCTTCTATCCTCTTAATAATGAAGATGATCACTGCATCTATTGGTTATAGACTTCGATGAAGATCAAATAATTCATTATAACTCTCCCGATACTACAAAAAACTACATTGTTATCTTTGAGAAAACTGTAAGTATTAAGTTTATCTTCTATTACAATAAGATTTTAATATGTATTAATTACTAATGTCATTTACATATAGGTGGAGTTTTTTTAAGAGTCTCAACTAATTAAACTTTCACAAATGGCATCGAGGTTTAGTACTTATTTTCGATAGGGAGTTTGAAATGATTAAAGTAAATGTCTCACCACATAGAAAATCATAAGTATTTGTTTATATATCATATTATTGATTACAATTAGATTCTTACAAGTTAAAAAATCTTGCAAGTTAGATTATGTTTTTTTATGATGCACTATACAGAGAGTTTGATGTTTCAGAGATCAACTGAATTCATACAATCTAAAATAAAAGTTTATAGGTTTAGGGTTTGACATAAAATTATGATAGACAAAAATTGAAAGTCTATGTGATATTATTTTCTATATAATATCAATGACAAAATTTAAATTGTATATTTGTATTAAAAAAAAGTGTGATATGATGTTAACATAATGTTGATTTGGTTGTATTAAATTTTAAGTTTGTATTCATACAATCACTATGTAGCAGCTACGAGTTCGTAGCTGCTACAACGTTAAGTCTGTATTTTAGTAGCTATGGAACCGTAGTTGCTACAACATGGTCCCCTGATAGTATTCAATCATGCTATAATAGTTATGAGTCCATAGTTGTTATAATGTTAAATATATATTGTAGTAGTTACGGAACTGTAGCTGCTACAACGTGGTTCCCTAAGAGTGTTCAATCATGTTGTAGTAGTTACGATTATGTAGTTGATACAACACAAATTTAACGTTGTAGCAACTACGAAACTGTAATTGCTACAATATGGTCCCCTGATAGTGTTCAATTATGTTGCAATTGCTACAAGTTCATAGCTGCTACAACGTTAAATTTGTGTTGTAGTAGTTACAAAACGTAACTACTAGAATGTGGTCCCTTGATAATGTTCAATTACGTTGTAGTAGCTATGAGTCTATAGCTACTACAATGATAGTATTCAATCACGTTGTAACAGTTATGAATCTGTAGCTGCTACAACGTTGTTTTGATTAATAAATTTAACCAATTACTCTCTTGTATTCAATGGGCTATAATTCTGAAAATGATATTTCAACTTCCTAAATTAAATTTCACCAACTCCTCTCTTGCATTTAATGGGTTATAACTCTAAAATTAATGAGATTCACACCATTATAAAAATGAAATCCTAGCGTATTCACTTTTAGATCATGGTGCAAGACTCTTCGCAAATCATAGTGTGTTTATGTTTCCTAAAATCAAGACCTTCTTCTGGTCCCATAATAGTGATCGATGATTCAATTTTGACACTTCTATGGGGTCTTGGGAAAACTCTTTCCCCTCTGTGCCTCCGAACATCTTGACAAAGCCTTCTACACCAAAGGATCCTCAATGTGATCAAGTAGTGCAGGAATTGAAGCTTGCCCTTCAAACATCGGAAAAGATCCATACCAGACTTGCCAAGCTGAATAAGCAAGTGACAGAGATTAATGCAACTCTAAAAGAGACCATCGATTTGCTAGAAAGGCCTTAGGATCATTTTGTTAATCTTCCTTTTGGTTTATGTTATAATGACTATTTTGAGTCATCCTTTATAGGTCTTACAACTTTTACTTTTAATGTTGAATGATAGGTATTAAGTTCTATCTTACCTGATCCTGTCCGAGCGCTGAATCGACGGACGCCGGGGACGTGACACTCCCTGCTGGCTCCTAGTGCGCTCCGGTGATCCTGCAACAAAACCGAGCCGGGCGGGGTTTCCCGGCGACGACCCTCCGACGCTCAAGTCAGCAAAGAGAAATGCAGAAAAGTGGCTCCAGAGGCAGAGAATCGCGTACCTCCGGCGAAGTCTGAGGGCTCTTATATAGAG
>JBBMJZ010000081.1:10865361-10887747 GCA_037833815.1 Zingiber zerumbet | reverse complement strand
AGAATATAACTTCTCTACTCTCGTCAAACATCGTCAAACATCAAAATACAACTCGAGTCAGGTCAACTCGAGTCGGGTCAACCGGGTCAACCAGGTCAACCTTGACCTAAGGTTGCACCAACACCAACAACTGATGGGTTCTCAACAGAGAGATAAGCAACAGTTAAAACTCTTATTACAATCTAGTGAGTCTAAACTTCACATAGAAAACACACTGAGAGCTAAATCTCTTTCTAACCTAGCACATAAACTACTTTACTAGAAGAATTGGCCCTCTCACATGTATCCAAATCTCCTGAACTACTCCAGGAGCTATCCACGAAGAACATATTGATACTAGAGGAATAAAGAGAATTGGGCATCTGAGAATCCCAAATAGGATCGTTGCAAGCAGAACTAAATTCTACAAAAGCTAAATTGGCCAGCTACAAAGCAGAGGACTTGTTTCAAGAGCTATTCTCGAAGAACTTATTACTTCTGGAGTAACAAGGAGAACTGAACATGTGAGCGACACATATAAGATCATTACAAGCTCAACTGAACTCCGTACAAACTGAGCTGGCCAATTACAAGGTAAGGGAAGCTGAACACCTTAAAGTTGGAAGGAGAGTGTATCTAGATTCCGCCGAATTTAAAAGAAACTTAGTTAAGCAACTTTTAGGCATGCTCAACCATGTGACCGAAGGAGTTATTTAACAACTATGGGAAGGTGGTTTATCTACCAACAAAACCCTCTAGAGAATTCATAGACCAGCATCGACTTCTTAACGAGCTTTCGATAGATTTTTAAAGTAAATTTGACTGATATTTTCCATATTATGTTCGCTAGCATGTAACCGTACATAATTATTAGAAGGAACAAAAGTTAATCGCTAAGATATTCTAAAATATTAATTTAGGTTATGTAAAGATATGCCTCAAATAAGTTTAAATGGCACATATGTTTCTTGCATATCTTCAGAACCACTTGTGCTTCTCATCAAATAAACTCCCATGTATGTTCCTCATATAATATATATTAACCAGCATAATAAGCCAGGCTAGTTGTTAAAACTAAGCAGAATAACCTTGCCTGATAATGTATTATGTTATAATGGAACTCCTGACCGTGTAAAATAATAGGTGAGATATTAACGTTGAACAGAAGAAATCAAGCCCGACAATTACCCTCCCCTGCTATATGTATGATATAGCCTCCAGAGTAACTTCTTCTAATGTACTCTCGAGCTAACTAAAATACTGGACGACTTAGTTACACCGAGAAAAATAATTAGGTCAGAAAATGTAATGCAATCCTTATAGAAACCTTTCATAATTGATTGGCCTGGCTGAGTAAGGAGCTATGCGAAAACTTAATGTAGATCATAATAATCAGGTCGGATAACGCAATGAAATTCTTATAGTTGAAATCCATCCAGAATATACGTTCACTTATAACCTAGCCAACGGCTCAAAGACTAGCGATATAAGGACTAATAATTTCCTCCTCACATGCCATACCAAATTATAATATCGAGCGAGATACCTACCGAATGGGAAATTCAAAGCCGGATGATTCGGGAATTTTAAGATCCACCTGATTTTTTAGTTGGGCGCTATAACCTTTGGATTTTTCTTAGCTGTGAGTGCATGCTCGCTTATGACTCGGCTGAACCATTCGGGAGTTTATCATAACCCGGTCTTTAAGCCACTATAGATTTATCTAAGCCACGAGAGCATACTCGCTTATAACCCAACCGAATGGTTTGAGAGTCTGGGACTCACCCGATCTTTAAACCGCTATGGATTTATCGAGTCGTGATAGCATGCTTGCTTATAACCTGACCGAACGGTTTGGGAGTTTATCATAACCCAATCTTTAAGCCACTCTAAATTTATCTGAGCCGTGAGAGCATGCTCACTTATAATCTGACCAAATAGTTCAAGAGTTTATCATAACCCGGTCTTTAAGTCACTCTGAATTTATCTAAAGCGTGAGAGCATGCTCACTTATAACCTAACCAAATAGTTCAGGAGTTTATTATAACCTTATCTTTAAGCAGCTCTAGATTTATCTGAGTGGCAGAGCATGCTCATTTATAACCTGATCAAACAGCTAAGGAGTCTGGGGCTCGCCTGATCTTTAAGCCGCTCTAGATTTATCTGAGCCGCGAGAGTATGCTCGCTTATAACCCGAGCGAACGGTTTGGTTGTCTAGGACTCACCTGATCTTTAAGCTACTATAAATTTATCTAAGCTACGAGAGCATACTCACTTGTAACTCGACCGAACAGTTTTATAGTCTAGGACTTGCCCGGTCTTTAAGCTGGGGCTATAAATTATAACTTATAAGAATCTTCAGATAAATTCGCTTGTATTCTCATTAATTGTAAGAAATTTTACATAATACATGAGTAAATTATGGGCATACTACTTTTCAAGCCCGGTAGAGTTGTAAATGATTTGCACTCCAGGGCTAGTTTAATCTTTTACCTTCTATATCTTTAAGGTAGTAGCCTGAGGTGAGCTTTTGCACCACTCTATAGGATCCTTCCCAGTGTAGCTCTAGCTTATTTATGTCCTAGCTTATTTATGTCCTCGACCGGTTTGACCTGCTTCCAGACCAGATCGCTGACTTGAAAAATTGAGGGATAACTATTTTATTATAATTTTATCTCATCCTTTGTCAGTACGCCGTTAACTGAGACATCGCTTTGTCTCTGACTTCCTTTATAGATCGAGCTCCATTAAGCACCAACCAGTATTATCTTCATCATACAACTGTCTCTGATCAGATTCCATGCCCACTTCTACCGAGACTATTGCTTCACCACCATAAATTAGGTGAAAATGGGTGATACTTTTTGCCTCTCGAGGAGTCATACGATATATGCATAGTATGCTCAGGAGTTCATCGACCCCATTTCTTCCAACATGATCTAATTTATTTTTAAGGCCTTTGATAATCTCCCTATTGGCTACCTCTACCTGGCTGTTACTCTGAGGGTATGTCATTGATGTAAAGGCCTGTGTGATATCATAACCCGAACACCATTTTTTAATTTTTCTACCCTGGAATTGCCTTACATTATCTGAAACTAATTTATGTGGAATCCTAAATCTGCAAATAATATACTGTCATTAGAATTTGATAACTATCTATTTGGTTATCCTGGCTAATGGCTCGACCTACATCCATTTAGAGAAATAATTTACCGCTGCTAGTAGAAATCTTTTCTAAGCAGGTGCCAAGGGGAAAGGACCTACTATATTCATGCCCTACTGATCGAATGAATAAGAAATAATGGAAGTTTTCAACAACTCCGTGGGTGATGAGGGATGTTCTAATGCTTCTAACAAGATAAATAGGTTCTTACTTGCTAGTAAGTGTCAGCTTGTAAACTGGGCCAAAAATACCCAGCCAGCAACACCTTTCGAGTGAGAGCCCGACCATCGGGATGACTTCCGCAGGAACCTTGATGCATTTCCTGTAAAATGTATTGTATGTCCTCTGGCCTATGTACTTAAGCAAAGGATAAGAAAAGCCTACTTATAAAGTTGATCACCAATCAAAGTGAACCGATCAGCTCTCTTCGTAATCATATGCGCCTACTCATTCTCAGCTGGTAAACTGCCCTACTGTAGAAATAATGTAATTGGAGTTCTCCAATCATTCTGTAACTCCAGGTCGGCCTATCGTTTAATGCAAGCTATTAACAGTGTCTACTACTCTACTAGTGTATTTATATTCTAGGGAATGATGGCGAAAGCTATCTTGGCCAAGTCATTCGACATTTGGTTTTCTGATCGAGGAACCTTCTGAATAATTACCTCCTAGAACTCCACTCTGAGTTTCTCAAATGCTTCTGCATAGAGCTTAAGAAACTTGTTATAAATTTTGAAATTGCCCAATGACTGTTTTGCAGCTAGTTGGGAGTTGGAATAAATTAAAATCCGAGCAATGCCCACATGCCTTGCGGCTTGTAGGCCAACTATCAATGCTTCATATTTAGGCTCATTATTGGTGGCTCGATAATTCAACCGAACAAATAGATACATTCTATCTCCTCAGGGGGACATCATAAGAATACTTATCCCACTACCCTGCTAAGTGGAGGATCCATCCACATATATTTTCCAAGTCTCCTCCAGCTCAGGATTTTGATCCTCTATTAGAACGTCTACTAAAGCTTGAGCCTTGATGGCTACTCAGGGTTGATACTGTATATCATACTCACTGAGCTCGGTGGCCCATTTGATTAACCTTCTAGAGGCATTGGGGTTGACAAATACTCAACCCAAAGTACTGTTAGTGAGTACTATGATCAAATGAGAAAGGAAATAAGGACATAACCTCCGGCAGCTAAAACCAATCTGTAGGTTAACTTCTTGAGTGCGGTATAATGACACTCGACTCCTTTTATTGAATGTCTTAAAAAATATATAGGTTATTACTCCTGTCCCTCTTGTCTTACTAATACTGACCCGACCGCATGATCATTAGCTGAAAAATACATCCATAGTGTCTCACTCGTTATGAGCTTGGCAAGTATAGGTAGGGAGGACAGGTAATTTTTAGCTCCTCAAAAGCTTTGTCGCAGTCAGTATCCCATTGAAATTTAGTCGCCCGACGGAGTATCTTGAAAAAAGGCAAGCTTTGATCGGTTGATCAGGAGATGAAATGAGAGAAAGCGATGATCCGGCCGGTCAATCTTTGTGCCTCCATCAAATTATGCGGAGAAACCATATCTTGAAGCACTCGTACCTTGCTCAGGTTGGCCTCTATCACCCGCTCGGTCATAATATAGTCCAGGAATTTTCCGCTCTTAGCTCCGAAAAGGCACTTGTTGGGTTTGAGCTTCAGTTCATACTTTATTAGAGTTTTGTAAGTTTCTTCCACATCTGCACATAGATTGACCGCTCAAAGGGACTTAATGACGATGTCATCCACATATATTTCCATATTCCGCCCGATCTACCTTTGAAAGACCTTATTCATGAACCATTGGTAGGTAGCCCTTGTATTCTTCAGTCCAAATAATATAACATTATAACAATAAGTGTTCTCTGTAGTTATGAAATTAACATTCTCTGGTCGTCCTTAGCGAGTGGAACTTGGTGATATCCCTGGTATGCATCCAGCATACAGATAAACTCACACTCAGAAGTGGAATCAACCACCTGATCAATGTGATGGAGCGGATAATAATCTTTTAGGCAGGCCTCGTTAAGCTCTTTGAAATCGATGCAGATCTGCCATTTATTTCTTGGCTTTGACATTAGGATCGCATTGGCCAGCCAGCTTAGAAATTGATCTTCACGAATGTAACATGCCTCCAGTAACTTGTTCACCTCATCTTTGATGATCTCGTTCTGCTTGGCTCCAAAATCCCATTTTCTTTGCTTAACCAGCCGAGTGTCTGGATATACATGAAGCACATACTCCATTACTATTGGTGACACCCCGGTTACTTTGGAAGGTGACCAAGCAAAAATGTTATTACGTGTAAGACATGCAACCAACTCCTTTTTAAGTTCGTTGGGTTGATCGACCGCCACTTAAGTGGTATCCTTTGGTCTACCTAGTCGAATATAGATTTCTTTCTTTTCTTCATAGACTAGGGTGGGCGGAACCTCCTAGATGGCGTTGACTTCCATTCATTGTATCTTCCGTGCGGAGTGGGTTTTAGTCTTTATTATATCAATATAACACTTGCGCACCATTAGTTGATCTCCCTAAACTTTACCAACTTGATCATCCATAGGAAATTTTATTTTCTGCCAGAAGGTGGAGACTACTACCCAAAACTCACTTAGGGTCGGGCGCCCCAAAATGACATATAAGCCGAGGGCGTGCTGACCACGATGAAGTTCGAGCAGCATGTCCTCACTAGGGGCTCCTCTCCTCGGGATAAGGTCAATTTTATTTGACCGAGAGGTTGAACCTCGTTACCCATGAATCCATATAAAGGAGTCACCATGGGTTAGAGCTCACTCGTGTCTATCTGCAGCTGCTCGAACACTTGCTTGAAAATGATGTTGACAGAACTACCTGTGTCAATAAAAGTACGAGAATTATAATTAGCTATAATAGCCTTAATTATTAATGCATCATCATGGGGTATCTCCAACCCCCTCTAGATTCTTGGGCTCGAAACTAATTTTAGGCCCGACCACCTGTTCTATGCTGCAGCCGACCGTGTGGATCTCCAACTGCCCAACATGTGACTTTCTCGTTCGGTTAGAGTCTCCATCATTTCGACCTCCTACTATCATGTTGATGTTGCATCAGGAAGCATTATTGTGGTTCTCCTCCTACCAGATTGGGAGCTCTAATTCGTTCCAGCGAGAGTTGGCACCCGATCCACAGGTGGTGGTGGCATCCTCTGTTGTCGCTCGGCCTCGCATTGATTTCTTCTAGGTGATCCATTTGATCTTCTGTAGGGTCGGCGATTGGGTGACGGAGTGCACCGGTGAAATCTCCGATTGTCGCCCTCGTGATTGGCTAGAGTGTAGCAGTCTCACGTATCATGTGTGGTTGACCGGTGAAGATTGCACCACGGTGTTGGAGCTTCTTGAGGAGGTTCTAGATATCTTTCTTGTTCCACCCCCACATGTTGCACAGCCTGTGGTCGCAGTTTTTAGTGAAGAGGTTGAGGGGCTACTCGGGGGTCCTCTAGGTGGAGGAGCAAGCAATACTTGGAACTCAGGTGCTGGAGCCAGTGTTGGTGTAGGGGTGTCTTCCTTCAGAGGCTTGTGCTTCTTCAATATTGATGAATTTGATTGCCCTGTCCAATAGGTGATCAAAATTCCTCAGGGGTCTCCTGGTCAAGGAGTTGAAGAAATCATTATTGACAAACCCTTAGGAGAAGGCGCTCATCAGGATCTTGGTGGTGGATGAAGGAACGTCCAAAGCCACTTGGTTAAATTTTTTAATATAGGACCTCAGTGATTTCTTAGGCCCCTGCTTCAATGAGAAAAGACTCAGTGGAGTCTTTTGGTATCATCGATTGCTTACAAAGTGGTGAAGGAAAACCTTGCGAAAATTCTTAAAACAATGAATAGATCTAGCAGGTAGTAGCTTAAACCACCATTGAGTAGAACCGCCAAAAGTGGTGAGGAACACCTGACACTTTACCCTGTCAGTAAATTGGTGAAGCAGCGAGGCATGCTCAAATTTAACACGATGATCCTCAGGATCGGTTGACCCTGAGTGTTTTCCTATTGTCAGATTCTGTTAATGCTTCAACAGCTTATCCTCTAACACCTTCTGAGCAAACGACATGCTAATTTCTTTAGGGGAGCTGTAGTATACCAGAGATTTTCCCCTTTGCCTTTAATGAATAGGTGCTTCTCTAGAAGACTCCAGGTGGGGCTCTTCTTGATCCGTATGCTCATGTGGTGTGAGAAAAAGAGCTCGGTGATGTGGAGCTGGTGACCGAGATGCCCTGGGCAAACAGGTCGGACCCTTCCCTGTACTCCTCGCTCCCTATGGTGAGCCATTGTTAAAGCGACAGGATTAGATGGTAGCGAAACAAAGTCGGGAGCTCCTTGCTGTTGTTGTTGTTGCATTAATTTTTACGCTTTTGCATTGATGAGTAGATCTAGGTCTTCTTGCATTAAAGTGATGGTGGTAAGTTTTCCTGCCTTCTCTATCTTTGACTCTCATATTTAGGTGAAGATTCTGATAGATGGCGTCAAATTTGATTCAATCTAAGACTTGCGGAGATGACACGCTAGGCATGGTGGATGAATGATTGGCTGTCAGAAGACCTTTCTCTCCAAAAGAAGCTTCTCTTTCGATCGTACGCACAAGGAGACATCCAACAAAATGTCAGTGTCTAGAAACCCGGGGTGATTCCTGGAGAAGGTCCTCCGATGCTCAAGTCAGTCCCAGTCTAAACGAATGGAAGAACAGTCAGAACGTATGTGCGAGAGTAGAGTTGCAGATGTTAGTGAGCGTACCTTCATTATGGTGAGGACTCCTCTTTTATATACCACCTCACATAATCTTCGCAATCCTGAGGTGGCAAAATATGTCATAGTTTGTTAAATAATTCATCATAATCGTCCAAGGAATCTTTATCTTACCCACATGTATACCCTTTTTATCGTTTACAACTTCTGTTATAGCTGAGGTTGTCGAAGGAATATGCTGTTATTATTGGTCTACTGATGAGAGACACGATGGTCCCTAAAGAAGTTTTAAGAAGAGTATTATTTGAAACAAAGTTGTTATTATGACAAGTTGTTGGGATATTGTCTGCTGAACATGATTCGGCCAGTCATTAAGCCGACTGTCCTATTGAGATGTTGTTGTCGATCGAATATAGCCCAGCTAGTCCTTAAGCCGGCTGCCCTATTAGGATGATGTTGTTGGTTGAATATGTCTTGGTTATTCTTTAAGTCGGCTGCCCTGTTAGGCTGATGTAGTTTACTAAATTTAACCCGACCGGTCTTTAAGCCAGCTATTGTGTTAGGATGATGCTATCTACTGAGCATAACTTGGTCAATTCTGCATAAGTTGCTTTGTCGTGTGTTATACTGTATGTATCTCTGCTGTTTCTTAATTTGACCGCCTCGTTATATTGTTGTTTGCTGAGTATATTTTAGCTAGTCTTTAAGCTGCTTTGTTATATTTTGTGCAGCCTTGAGACATTCGTTTTAGAGTGCTATAATGTCTTAGTCATGTTCGAAATCCGTTCAAGGAATAATATAGTGTCTCATGCTCCCTAGAAGTCCTTTTGATAACATATGCTTTGCTAAAATCTCGCCCGGGTGGTAATATGAAGATAGGTACTACAGGCTCAGTCGTACTTTTCCCACCCAGACTTATAATGGGCTATCGAGAGATGCAGCTATGTTCTGAGAAGTCCGGTTAGTATATTGAGCTGAACTACGTCATGCCATTGCCCAACTGAATTTTTAGACAGCTAGGGTATGTATACTCATCTGATTCTGAGACTGGACGGACGCACATGCATGCTGTCGCTTATGATTGGTATATTGTGGAGTGAGTCAGTCATTTTGACTGATATGTAAGGCCAGCTGACCTTAAGCTTGACCACCTTATGATCTGGTTGTCCTTGAGACACTAGACTCCCCGGACTCTCGGCTTAAGGGCTGATCATCTTTCCTTAGCCTGATTATAACTTGGTCTGGTGGAATTTAAGAAGCTTAGCACTGGACAATTTAATCAAAGCTAGATGAGGGGATTTTACTTCTTCTAGAATTTAACTGCCACCTCATATTTACTTTGACCATCCTATCAACTTGACTTTGACCATCTCATCACTCATCACATTATTTTTCTAGATCCATTTATCATAATCCATATCATATATTGTATATGATCTTTACATTCTTGTAGTCAGTTTCTCTTAAATATTACAGAGCTATAGATAGCTTTTTTGGTGAGTAAAAGTTAACATCAAGTGAGTTTCTTTTTGATCGACAGAAAAGAAAATTAACTCTAAGCACAAATCTCCCTAGTAGACTGGCAAGTACACAAACATTAAAAAAGCAGGAGCACGTAACTACTACCGCGCGCGCGCAGCTGGTATAGACCTTTATGATCGACAACAACGAAATCAACCAAAGGCAGAAAGCGCTGGCTAACTTGATAGCGCGGGAAGCTAATCAAAGAAAAATAAAACAGTCCATAGAAATCATAGGATTATTTATATCCTCCGTGAGGGGATCGACGAAGCCCTTTTCCTCAGCTGTAGATTCCTCACTTCCGTCCCGCGCCCTTTCTTGGGTTTGGTTACTTCGGGGGATGAGTTGTTTTACATTAGATGCCTTCATCAACTTTCCCTTGGACGACGAAGTTCTCTGGCCGGCGGCGATGTTCCTTCTTCCTGAACTGTTCGTGAGTTGCATGTGATCGAGACGAGAACCTGCAGCAGCTCCAACCACGCTGTTTGATCTCTGAAGCCTTCTACTGGGCGGCGCAGGATGAGCAGCCATCATAGCCGAGCGCCCGACGATGAAGCTATTTCGCGTTTCTGAAACCCTTGCTGCCTGCGAACAAGAGCGAGCTTTTCTAGCCAGGGCTAGTTTCCTTCGCGTGGCTTGAGTTTGTCCTCGCTGTTCAAGCAGGGTCTCGTGGATCATCGCTAGCATTTCATGCTTCTGCTTTTCTTCGACTGCTACAAAGGAGGAGGAAGGCTCCTGCACTGGTGATTCCAGTGGAGTCTGTGGAAAAGAGGAACAATTAGCACTGCCCGAAGAGGAAAAAGATGACGATACTGATGACGGCGACGAGTCAAAAGGATTCGGATATGTGACAGAAGAAAAGGAAGGTGAAGAGGCGGCAATGATGGCTTCAATTGGTATGTGATTAGGTTTAGATCCTGGTAAAGACTCTGCGACCAAGACACTCTTCTCTGTGACGATCCCAGAGTGACACTGTACATTCGCTTCAGTAGGTGTAACACCGCCAGGATAACATTTGCTGACACAGGAGCCCATGGTTGGAGATTCGTTGCTAGACTAGACTGATCTCACTATGGGGGTTATATGTAGATAGAATTCGAGCTAATAATAATGCTATCCGTGTATGTATATATATATAGGCAAAGCTATTGCAGTAGCATATATAGCGAGAAGTGAGTTTAATTTTGGAACGGTTGGGTATGCATGAGAGAAAGTAATGGCTGTGCCCGTCATGTGAATATGTGAACGTTTGAATATAGTCACGTAGGGCAGCATGCAAACGCCGCGCGCAAGGGAGGACTTAGTCATCACGATGGTTCATAAATATCGATAAGAGATTATATTAAAATCGTAGATAATAATACAATTCAATTTACTAAGGGACCAGCAGCGAAATAAGCAAATAAGCATGTCCGGTCGTCTGGATACCTGCCCATATACTCTAACTAAAAAAGATGAATTAGGGTAGTTAGATGAGTATATGAGCACTCAAACATGTGAGGGGCACCTAAAAGTATATAGGGTTAGGGTGTACAAGATATTAAAGTTATATATATAAAAAAAATTATCCTGTACACCCGCTCAGTGTATACTTTGTTGGATCGAAAGTGCTAGAGGAATGAATATTACCTGTGGATTTTTCACATTTTTGTAAAAACTCTGGGTAAATGTAGCGGAAAGAAAGAGCAAAAGAAAAAAAATAGTTGACACAATTTGATTTTACATGGTTCATAACCTGTAAGGACTCTTACTCTAAGGTCCGCGATCGACTATCGCTTTTGTTGGACAATTCACTAGCAATTTGAAAATTATAAGTACAAAGATGAGTACAATTATAAGATATTAATTTAAATACTATAAACAAAAATTATACCGATAACTTAAGGATTCGGAGAGTCGTGCTTTCAGTTGTCGGAGCAATGTTACGACTTCATAGTCATCTAGGGAGCAGTGCGTAAGAAAGAAGTTGTAGCACTTGTGAATTCAAGTTGTGTATTGTTAGATGCTCTAACAAAGGCTTTATAAGTTGTGAAAGGCGCCTCCAGCCTTGTTCAAGGGGCCTCCAATAGCAAATATTATCCCCTAAGCTTTGGTCGCAATAATTACTACAATCTGCGGTTTTTATCCTCTAAAGGGCGCCTTCTGTGCTCTTTGAGGAGCCGCCATGTATAGCTTGAAGACACCTCCAGCTACAGGAAGGTGCCTCTCACCCTTCGGCGCAGGGTCTTTGGCCAAGGTATCTGAGGCGCCTCCAGCAGTATAAGAGGCGCCTTGAGTACTATTCACCCTAAAGTTTCCATTTGTTTTTGTTCCTACAAAAATATGTTAGTCTAGCATAAATATATTTAACCTGTAAAATAAAATTAGCATAATAAAATAGTATTATTGATTAATTTAACAGTCTTGGGACTGTTCGGTTATGACTTTCGGATTTCAATGAAACCCTTGGTTAAACCGACGCCTACTATTCCCTCAATGGGGAACTCATCCTCACCTACTCATCTTAGGAGAGTTTATCTTTTGTCAAACCGGTCCTCCAAATTGTTTGGAATTTTGCTCGGCATCTGAGACTTCAAGACTTTCCGTTAAATGTCCGATCCCCTCTAGTCTTTCTTCTACTGGCCGTGACCCACAAGACTTTCACCTAGTGTCCTCGACCCTAAGATTTTTTTCCCAACATTCTCAACCTACCAAGATTTACCCAGTCCCATGAACCAGGACTTTCTTGCTTAGACACAACTAGGACTTTCCTTTTGCGTAGTGTCCATTAGGACTTTCTCCTTACGTAAGATCAATTAAGACTTTCCTGCACACTCAGTTAACCTTATTAATACAACAATAAAACTCACTACAAGAAAATCTGGATTACACAACACTTAAAAGACAACGCTTTTTTAAAAAAACGTTATCTTTTTTTGTTTTACAACGCTTTTTATTAAAAACGTTGTCTATATTTCTTATTTTTTTTATTAAAGACAACATTTTTTTAAATAAGTGTTGTCTAATGTTTTTTTTAAGTAAAAGACAACACTTTTTAAAAAAGCGTTGTCTATAAAACTTTTTTATCTACAATACGTACTAAATATTGTTCCCTCTCTTTCCGTCAAATTAAAACTTAGCTTAATTCCTCCATAAAATCTCCTCACATATGAAAACCTTTTCACCTCCATCTCTCCTCTTCGCCAAAACCTCATCTCAGCAAAAACCTCTCAGCCAAAACCTCGCTCGCCCCATCTCTCCGCCAAAACCTTGTCGGCGAAAACCTTCTCGGCGAAACCCTCTGCTCGGCCAAAACCTTGCTCACCCCCATCTCTCCGCCAAAACCTCTTCTCAACGAAAACCTCTGCTCGGCCAAAACCTTGCTCGCCCCATCTCTTTGCCAAAACCTCTGCTCGACTAAAGCCTCCCCGAGAAAAGCGTGGTAGCATCCTCCGCTCGACTAAGCCAAGCCCCCACAAAAACCTACATCTCCGCCAAATCCCCACGCATCTTGCGACCTACATCTCCGCCAAAGCCCCACGCGTCCTGATGTATGCCCAAGGGCTGAAGCTAGGAGATATCAGTTGTCACTTCTGGAAGGCCCAATTACAAAACTGCAGGCAAAGTGTTTCAAGGAAGCACTAAATGGGCTAATCAAAGAACATTGGGCGGACTATAAGCAAGGAGAGACCAAGAAAATCCCAACCGCTAGTCGTGACCTAATCCACATAATCGGGCATATCCATCCGTGACTCGGCCGCGCTTAACGGAAGAACGCTAATAAGCATGGGAACTCGTTCATGCATGAAGACTTAAGTATTCTAGATTGTTTCATGAAGCATGTGACTTGGGACTCTAATTGTGCATGCATTTATTTTGTTTTAGGTTCCTAGATAGCTTGCATGAGGCATGCAACATGGGGACTCTAATTGTGCATGCACTTATTTTGTTTTAGGTTCCTAGATAGCTTGCATGAGGCATGCAACATGGGGACTCTAATTGTACATGCACTTATCTTGTACTCTTCCTTGTTCACTCCCATTATATAAGGGAGGGACATCCTACTATGAAGCAAGTTAGTTTTTGGTGAGATTGTGTGCTCTCTTAGTTCTTGAAAGAACTTGCTGAACTTATCGAGTTTACTCTCGTGGCGTTCAACCCATCGAAACTTATCACCCCTAGGTGTGGTGTTTCTTTCCTTCGTAGGCTTGGTTCGTGCCAATTCTTAGTTACGGGTCAAGGCTCAAACTCTTGTCGTATAGTTCTTGGGGTTATATCCACCTTTGTCTCGGGTTCCATCACATTTATTGGTGGGGTTCGTATCAGGTCGTGTGCCCCTTGCTATAAAAGGGGGTTTTCTCCCCTTTTCACTCATCTTTGACTTGGGGCTTCACCCCATTTCTTGGAGAAGGGTTCTCCCTATTGGGGGAACCCTAGAAGCTTTATCTTCACATATTAGTCTACCTTTAGAGCAAGCATTGCATCCAAAAAGACCGATGCTACATGAATAAGTCTTCTCTTCTCTGTTCTTTATGTTTTGAGTTGTAGATTGCTTTACTTCTTGTCTCTTGATTATATTTCCTTCGCAATGGAGTAGATCTTCAGATCTAGGATGTAGGAAGTAATTATGGTGTGTTGTGAATGTATGAACTTTATTTTTGGACATTTTCTTATGCTATGATATGTTTATACCATGTTCTATGTGTTTTGTGCATTGTATGTATTTGACGAAATGTGTGTGAGGTATATGCATGTGAATTGTGATGGAATTATCACTTTGTAGAGGAGAAGTACTAGATTGTATGACCGTGAACTCCTGTGATAGGGGGTAACCCTTTAAGTGGACTTTCTAGGGCGATCCTCTTGCAAAGAGACCGTTTCACTACAAAGGAGTATTTAATAAGAGTTTAGAGTATTTCTCCCAAATTAATGTTAGGAAGTGATTTATGTAATCTAGCGATTATATAATTGGGGGGCCCTGTGACAGAGGGTAACCCTTTAATCGGACTTTCTAGGTTATCTCTTCTACTTAATTATATTAATTAACCGTTAGGATTGTATGACCGGGGAGCCCTCAAGTAATCCTTTAACCGGACTTTCTAGAGTTGCTCCTTTACTTAATGGTGCTAGGACTTGGGAAAACTCTCTTATGCGACCTGTGCAGGGTTGTGTCAGACCTTAGTTATAATTCCTACACAAGTATAAACATGTGTTAGGTATATGAACAATGCATAGGGACATTAACTAGCATCATAATGAAACCAAAATTCTAGAATCTATCATCCTTCACTCACCTACGCTCATTCCCTCTCTACTCCCTCCCTCCCTCTCCCACTATTCTCCTCTCTTTCTCTCTTAAGCATTTGTGAATCAACATTTAATTATCTAGATAATTCACTGTGTGAAGTTAATTAGTTCTTAATCAACAGTTCTCGTAGGATCGATATTTTATTACTTGACGACACCTATATACTAGCGGGCTCACATCATCCCCGTGGGATCGATATTTTTATTACTGACGATGTAACTGTGCACTTGCGATAGCGTAACAATAAACAATAGGGCAAACTTTACTCAATGCAGATAATATTCCATGATGTCTATCAGATATAATTATCATATTTGATGGATCAACTACAAAAATATCTTTAAATGATTTAAAAATGACTCCCATGTAGAGGCACACCCAACCTTAACAATTACAATGTAATATACAGTAATTAAATAATAAGTGTTATTGGAGAAATAACCTTATATAATTTTTAAAAATTTTGTAGGAACTTTTCATAATTTAAACGGAGTTCGTATGATATGTTTAAGGGGATGAATCTATTAGGCTTAGAGAAAATCTGTTTGGAATATCCCTTAAGTGAGAGTTAATCAATTTGATTAACCTAAGTTGGTAATATAAAATCCTAAGTATAGACTTAAGCCTTAAGTCATTTCCCCGATTCCCTCTTTCTTTGTCGTCTCTGCCCCGACGCCACTACCTCACACATCTCTACCTGACGTCACTGCCCCGTCACCATCACTGGTCACAGCTGCCTCATCACTGCCTCAGCCAATTTTTTAGAATTTAAACGGAGTTCATATGACATGTTTAAGGGGATGAATCTATCAGGCTTAGAGAAAGTCTGTTTAAAATATACCTTAAGTGGGAGTTAATCAATTTGATTAAACTAAGTTGGTAATATAAAATCCTAAGTATAGACTTAAGCCTTAAGTCATTTCCCCGATTTCCTCTTTCTTTGTCGTCTTTGCCCCGACGCTATTACCTCACACATCTCTACTCGACGTCATTGCCCCGTCACCATCACCGGTCACAACTGCCTCATCATTGTCTCAGCCAGACATGGCCAGCTTACCGCTAGGCGTGGCTAGCCCATAACCACTGTCGCTTGCCCCATCTCTTTCATTCCCTAGATTGCCATGGCCCGCTGCCCTCCATGCTGTGTCGCTCGTCGATGGTGCATCCCCTAGCAGCAACCAGGGGTCGGCCAGCCATCCCTCACACGCATCTGTCCTAGCTCAAATCGATCGCCGCCGACCTCTTTTTTCATTATTCATCGCTGGTGCATCACGTCAGCCCGTGCTGACGCCACAACTCTCGTGTGCCAACAACCCTCTTTACTGTGCTCTGTTTCTTCTGATCGAACCACATTTGCTGGCCCTCTTTGTTGTGCCCTACTCCCGATCTATAGCCATCACCGCCTAATTGGTTGTGCCACCCCTCACCGAGAATAGCTACTACCTCGGTCCTATCGTGGTCTCTCCACACCAGTGAGCAGTTCTAGCTTCGACAACCACTGCTACTGTTGAAGCAATGATTGACCACTAAGGAAGAGGAGAGCTCCATTTCCTCATACTACTAATCTGAGTTGAAATATCATAAAAGGTTTATTTGTATTTTTTAGGGTAATTCACCTCCCCCCTCTTGCCAGCCTACCTGCACTAACAAGTGGTATCAGAGCCCAACTGCTTTAGAATGACTAACCGCTAACTGAATTACAAAAATGATGGTCGGACCCAGCCGCTACCCGCCTAAGTTTGAGGGGGAGTTCGTGGTATGGAAGAAACACATAGAAGTATTTTTTAAAACTAGTTTTGAATTACTTTTAATAATTAAATATGATTTTGTAGCCCCTAAGGACCAACAAGGAGCTGAAAAAGAGGAATACCAATGGACCAAAAAAGAACAAGATGACTTCGTAGTAAACGAACAAGCTGAGTTTCACCTACTGAGAGTACTTCCACCCTAGAAAGTCAGTCGAATCTGAGTTTACAAATCAACAAAAAGATCTTTGGGAGAAGTTTCTAGAACTACACGAAGGAATGCCCGAAGCAAAGCTCGCGAGATGGGACCTGCTCCGGAACCAAATCAACAACCTCCGGATGGAAGAAGGTGAATTGGTTGCTCATCTACATAGAAGAATCAAGGAACTAATCACTGGATTAACAAACCTTGGAGAAACAGTAACTAGTCGATACCCACAAAGGTATGCTTTAAATGCGTTCTTGAGAACACTGGAATGAACATCTATAGTAGACTCCTAGATCTTCAAAGACCTCGAGGTAAGTACACTAGAAAATATTTTTTTCTATTTTTGAATTACATGAGTCTTAGTGTGCAGGACAAAGAAAGTGACTAAATCAAAACCTAGCACTGCAAGCCTAGAAGAGCGGACTAGATTTAGATTCATCGATCGACTAAGATGAAGCATCGTTCATGGTAAAAAAAATTCTCTAAGTATTTTAAATCTAACAAATTTCACAAGTCGCAAGGAAAGAAGTTTGTTTTGGGAAAATGGAAAGGAAGATGCTATAATTGTCAAGAAGAAGGGCACATCAAGGATGATTACCCGAAACAAAAAAGGAGAAAAACAAAGGGCCAAGAAAACTAAAGTACAAAAAATCTAAAGGTAACGTGATACGAGTCATCATTAGAGTTTGAACTAGAGGAGTATGTCGAACTGACACTCATGGCGAGTCACCAAGAGGAGAGCATCGATGAAGAAGAAGCTACATCCGAAGAAAGCAACAACGAAGGAGGAGCATCCAACTTCTAACATGATATGGTAAGTGAGGTATGTCTTCTGCCTCCTTATCAATTAACATTATTATAGAATAACATTAATGTCAAAGTCCTTATATAAACTAAAATTTAAGAATAATAAATTTAAAAAGAAAAATGTTGATTTGAAAAGAAAATTAGCTAATGCATGTTTACTAGAATTATTTTATAAAATTAAATTTGAAAATAATAAATTAAAAGAATAAATAGAATCTTTGAAAAATGTCTATACATGTTCAACTCCAAAAGATTTATGAAATTTATATTTTAGAAATTACAAATGGCTCAATTAGTATATTAGGAATCATAGGGGTCAAATTAGAAAAATTCCTATAAATTATGTTCCACTAAAATTCTTAATTAATTCAGTAGAAAATAATTTATATTAGATTCTTAAATCATGCTTAATATAATTTAAGTTAATCTTATGCATGCTTTAACATTTAATGTGTTTTATTTTCCATATTTTAAAAAAAACATATTTAAATGTCTACTCATCGTATTTTGAGTTGAAAATTTTTACTATGCTATCTGATGATTTGATTTACAAATAGAAAATTTTTGAATTTTTTTTACTGTTAAGTTATTTTCTATGAATTTATTAATGAAAATGATATTTTGAAAATTAAAAATAGTTTTTATACTTATTTTTGAAAAAAATTATTTTTTATGATAAAACATGATGTTTTCTATCATAATAAAATTTTTTGACATTTTTCTAATTTTAGCTGAATTATTTTCATCAAAATAGAAGATTAATTAGTAAAAATAGAATTTTTTGACAATTATTTCTGAAAAATATTAACTGACTAGTAATGCATCCCTAGAAAATTATTGCAAAATTTTCTAACTATTTATTTATTTTATTTTTCTAATTTATTTGATGTGATGAAATGAGGAGAAATAGGTACAAGTTAAGTGGGAGTTAGGGATAATATTTTGGAATTTTAGAATTATTATCCTTGTACTTAACTTCATTGTATTGCAACTTTTTATTATAATTGTAATTTACTTTATATAATTATATTATTACATTTTGTTTAACCCTAACTTTAACTTGGGTTGAGGTACATCAAAAGGGTGAGATTGTAAGTACTCCGTGGTAATTTTGATGTGGTCAACCAAGTTAAGTTAGGTCCTGTGTATTTAATTCTTGTGTCTAAGTGTGTAGGAGCTTAGGAACATAAGAAGTCAAGCGGAAGACGTAGCTAACGAGAAGGGTGGCATAGAAAGGGAGCTGACGAGCTCGATGCATCTGAGGAACGAGGTGCTGCGGAAGAGTACACTGGTGGACGAGAAGGATGTGTGCAACGTTTGAGAGACGAGAAGCCGGGAAGGAAGCCTGCTCGAGGAGAAGGTTGGAGTTGAGTTCGGGTGAGCTCAACTCTGTTAGCCAGAGCATCACCCATGTGAAAAGATTAACTAAGGAGCTGATCTGCCTCATGGAAGGCGCCTTCAATGGTGCCTTCTAGTGACTGTTAGCCGAGATAAAGTTTTATCCTCAACGATAAGATTTCTTTCATTAAAGGCACCTTGAACCCTATTGAAGACGCCTTCCAGCTTCTGATAGAATTTTCTAGGGGTTATAAAAGACCCTTGGAGTTAGGAAATATTGAACAACTCCTGTATTTATTTCTTAGTATATTTCTAAGCGTTTAATGAGTGTAAGATGTTTCCTTGCCTTCAAAGAAGGAGACTTTATAGTCCTTTCATTTTCCTTGGATTAACAACCACCTAGGTTATAACTAAGTAATTCTTGTGCCTCTTTTATTTTTTAGTTGTTTAATTAAATTATTATAATTATGCTAATAATCTGAGTTGAAAGATCGAGAAAGGTTTATTTTTATTTTTTAGGGCAATTCACCCCCTCTTACCGGCCTACCTGCGCCAACAGAAGCTTCCTTTGTGTCAATATTGAAATGATAAATACAAAACAGATCTAATTTTTTCATATTATGTGAACTAGCCAGAATAGAAAAGAATGAAATATGCTCAAGAAACACAACATGATGAGAGACATACAACTTTTGACTAACTGGATCAAAGCAATGATATCCTTTTTTACTAACACTATAACCTAAAAAATACACAGAGCAGACCTAGGAGCTAATTTATTACGTTCGATATGTGGTTGAAGGATGAAGCAAATACAAAAAAAATACACAAAGAGGAATAGACAAGAGCATACCTATATAATATTTCAAAAGGTAACAAACCTGAATTGTGTGAGGTTGAAATTCTATTAATCATGTGAGTAGCGGTAAAGATTGTTTCCCCTCAAAAGGCACTAGGAACACCAGCAAGGCAGCAAATAATAAAAATGAACGGGTTGTTTCAATAAGATGTCTATATTTTTATTCGGCCACACCATTTTGTTTAGGAGTATTTGTATACGAGGTTTGATGATAGTACCATCAGAAGAAAATAAATATAAAAAATCATTCGAAGTGTATTCACCCCCTCCCTCCCAAATCACAACAAAAATACTTGATGACGTCAGAATGTTGAGTTTTCACAAGAGCTCTAAAGTTATTAAAAATTGTAAGATAATCAAACCTACATTTTATAAGATAATCCCAAGAGTAATGAGTGCAATCATCAATAAATGAAACATAATATTTTATAGGAATAAGAGAGGGTCCCCACACATCAGAATGTATAAGATCAAATGGAGCAGAAGAAAAAAAAAGACTTTTATAAAACGATAAGATGGAAAATTTAGTCAGTTTACAACCACTACAATAAAAAATATCATAACTTTTAGAAAGTCCTAATACTCCTGTAAAAGTTAAAAACTACAAACAAGACGTTGAAATATGATCTAAATGAGAATGTCACAAATAAAAATTAGAAGATGAATGAGTCAAACGAAAAGATGATAAATCCACACCCAAAGTTATAATATTTGGTACTTTGAGTTGATCCAAAACATAGAGTCATCTTTGCCTACAGCCTGAACATAACAATTTGATGAAGAAAAAGAGACTAGGTATTCAAACTCACATAATTGACTAATAGAAATAAAATTTAAAGTAAAACTCGGAATAACTAAACATCAGTAAGAGATAAACAAGATGTAACAATTGAACCAACATATACTATTAGCATAGGAGTACCATAAGCAATTATGTATATAAATTGGTAGAAAAAGAAATAAAAGATGATGAATTAGGTGGCATATGATGGGAGTCACCAGAGTCCAAAACCCACAAGATATACTTGAAATATCAGACAATGACAAACCTATATGAGAGGAAGTTAATATGATAGAAGGTTATGAAGCAAAGAACTGTTGAAACTGCTCAAGTATATACGGATCTAAAGATGGGGCATGAAATATTCCTAGACCTCCTCTAGTATTTTTTTTAATATATTTTACTCCAATGATCAAACATAGGACAACCTGTAAGCCTTTACCGTGAAAGAACCATAATAGTAATCCTATCAAAATAAACCACCATACCCAATGTAAACAGTACCATCACAACAAAAAAAGGGGAACCACGAGTATATTTCCTTATACAAATAAAGAAAGACACATGAGAAAACAAGTCTTCATAACACTCCTAAGACCTCCGGACAGTGTATCATGGGTCCATCCCGCCTCCTCGTCTACTCCATCCGCATGCCCTTCATCATATCCTAGGAGGTGTCACTCTCACCTGTAATATAAGCATCATGAGTCTACAAGCCTAACAAGTACATCCCATATGAAAGATATAATATCCATATAATGGCAGGAATATTAACTAGTAGGCATAGAACATAAATCAATTATAGAATAGAGAAGGAAAATACGATATGCAAAAGAGCCTACATAGCTAATAAGGGTGGATATGACACAATGTGATAACCACAATTTGAGCCAGTTATTTAGTCCATAATCATGACCCTAGATGTACCTCATAGGATAACATGTAGTCATATAGCCAAAGCTAACATAAATTTCATTATTAGTCAAGTTTGGAAGGGCCCTCCCCGGAGCTCATTCCGAGATACCCATCCCATACTGTCACCACATATGTCCATATCCAACCATCATTCCTATTCAATAAACATGATCTACCCATATCATACTCTGCAACTTAAACAATATTTGTACAAAACATTTACATAAGAAATTTAGCTCTACTCATTTCATGGTCATGCTCATTTTAATGAATTTAACAAAGAACTTCCACGTCAAACCTCAGAAACATACAACACATAGGAAAGCCAAACCAAATTCAGCTCCTAAATCAAATCGGCACACAAAATTCCAAAAAACCAGCACCTAATTATCCATACCGGCAAACACGAACACCATAAAGAATTCAGAGCCTTTACCGAGAGTAGGAACCATAATGAATTCAATTCAATACCTACTAGATCCATCCATAATCACGCAACTAACATTAAAGGAATCCGAGATCGCCCAAGAGGGTCATGAATCCACAAAAGAATTTCCAATGCAGTTCTCAAAAGTCTGCAGCTAAACAAGAGACAAACACGAACCTCCAATTGCTCGCAGTAACAGAAATAGCATCTTGAAATCAAACTCCACGGCTATTTCCGGAACAGATCGTCCTTGACTTAAATCCACACAATACCGAATGACAATAAGTTAAATTCATACAAATTCCATATCAATTTGGAATGCAAAAGCAACAACAACTAATTCCAATTGAAACTTATCTACTGGGAATCATTACAGAGCCCCAATGGAATTAGTAAGAAGCACAGAGGAGAGAAAATTGTTAAGTTTTAATTCAAATTCCTTTTATTTTATGGTAATGCATAAGTGTATCCATTTAGTCCCACATTGCTAAGCTAAAAAGGTTGGAAGACCTTATATTTGGAGCCCTTCCATCCTTGCTTAGCAAAGTTAAGGGGACCTACACGCATGCGCGGGCCGAGCCCAAATCAGGTGGTTTCGGGGG
>JBBMJZ010000081.1:10772448-10789266 GCA_037833815.1 Zingiber zerumbet | reverse complement strand
TTTAAAAAAGCGTTGTCTATTAGTAAGAAAATAAAAAAATATACAACGCTTTTCACTAAAAGCGTTGTTAAAAAAACGACAACGCTTTTTAAAAAAAGCGTTGTCTTTTAAGTGTTGTAAAAGCCCAATTTTCTTGTAGTGCTTTTGAAATGAGTGTTTAAGCTTGGCTTGATTTATTTTTTATGAGTTTGAGCTTGTTTGAAGTTTAGCTTGAGCTTGGTTCATTTAGATGTTATCAAACTCTCAATTCAAGCTTGGTTCGAGCTTGGCTTGAGCTTGGTCCGAGCTTAGTTCGAGCTTGGATCGTTTAGATATTATCAAGCTCTCAATTCAGGCTTGTTTGATTATTTGAAACTTTTAGTTATTTGATTTGTTATTAAGCTTGATAATGTAAATTTATTTATTTATTATTTTATTTTATTATTTATTTAGCATATTGAAAAGAGTTTTATTAATGAATATGGTTCGTGAACATTGTTCATAAACGTTATTAACGAACATTAATAAGCTGAACACATTTGTCTTCAAGCTTATTTATTTAGCTTAACGAGTTGTTCAAGTTTGCTTGTTTAATTAATCTTATGTATATTGAACGAACATAAACAAGCTCTTACTAAGCCGAACACCAAGCTTGTTCACGAATGTTTGGTTCATTTACAGCCTTATTTTTAGGATATGGTGAGTCACCTCGACATCATTAGAGTAACCATGCCTTCGAGGTTTTCCAAATAGTTCTATCCACTTAGCTTACTACAAAACCTTGGTCTAACTAGTTAGGATCCGTAAGAGGTAGCTTCAGTTAGTTCTACTAAGTCAAATGCATCAGGTCGAAGTCATATCTTCTTAGACATGCATAGACAGAGTTTTCCTAACTTACTATCATTCAAAACTTCACCAATACCCTTGGTCAAGTTAAACTTTTGTCCCTATTTAGACTAGTCTTAATTACCCATCTAGGTAAGTTATTATTTTGGAGGTGCCAACTAATTTGAAGTCTCCCCCTGAATTATTGAACATTTAAGTTTTGGTTTTATGTCAATTTATTTTATAGCTATAGTATACTTGGTTATAGATTGTGTTTATGTTACGTTTAATTAACTTAAGGTTTTTATTTTGCTTTGTATTTATTTCTGGAGTTTTAATTTTAGAATTTAAGGGAGAGTCATTTGTTTTTTTTTATTTATGTAATGAATTTTATCTTTAGGTATATAATATTGGATTGAGTCCTACTTGTGTGGTTATGTACGCTTTTGGAACCCAAACCTTAATTTGTTTTTTATTTTGGTTATCTAAAGAAATAAAAGATTTGTTGGTTGAGCTGGACTTGTATCCAAGTCCGAACTTGTTGTACAAAGCTCTTTGTGACCCAAGTATCATGTTGAGATACTTGGATCTAGTTGTAAATTTCTCTAGTAATTCTTTTAGTTTAATTACTTCGCTTTTCAACGTGAAATTGTCCTCCTAAAGTTTTGCAACTTGAGTTGGGATTTCAGGTTGAGTCTATTTAACTGTTGTATTTGATTTTGATTGTTCTTTAAGTATTTTATTTTCTTGAGTTAGTTCAATTATTTTAGTTTCAGAAGTAGTTAATTTCTTATTTAAACATGAAATGAATTTAAAAAATTTTCTACTTAAATCAAAATATACCTCATCGGAACCTTCGGAAATGAGTGTGGACTCGTGGCTTGACTCGGGTCCAGACCCGTCTTCCGATTCATTCTCCAATTCTGGTTCGTACGCCATCAGTGCAAGGTAGTTGTTGTATCTTGGCTTGTCGTTGTCCGATTCCTCTGAGAATGATTAGTCCCAAGTCGCCTTTAGAACTTTCTTCTTCTTGAGACTTGGAAAGTCAGTCTTATAGTGCCCCTTCTTGTTACATCCAAAGCATGCCACGTTCTTGCTATTCGAGTTGGAGGTGGAGTTGATCTTCTGCAGATCCTTGTTAGTGAAGTTCTTCTTTCTCCTGGTGAGCATTTTCCTTACCAAGTTCACCAAGTTATTCTTCATCATTTAACTCTGGGTTAGACTTGACTTCAGGTTTTGGCTTGGTCCTAGATTTTTCTTTCAACGTTTCTGCAACAAGAGCAATACCTTTCTCGGATTTTGTATTAGTCTATTCGTGTAGCTCTAATTCACAAAAGAGTTCGTCTAATTTTAATTTTGATAAATTCCTCCAAATATTATAAACATTCACGATGGATGCATACAGTGCATTCCGAGAAAATAAGTTTAGAGCATGCCTGATTAGATCCCGATTCTCCATCTAGTGGTTGATGGTGTGAAGTCCATTGAGGATATCCTTTATCTTCGGGTGCAGCTGACTGACAGTCTCACATTCCTGCATTTTTATATTAAATAATTTATTTAGATATAAGTCTCTTTTCGTTACCTTTGTGTCATTGGTCCCTTCGTGTAGTTCTATGAATTTGTCTCATAGCTCTTTGGCGTTTTAGTGAGGTCCGACACGGTTCAAGTCTTCTTTTATTAGCCCGCATTGGATTGTGTTGAGGGCCTTGAAGTCAATTTGTACTTTTTTTCTTCATTTTTGGATTCCAATTTTTCGGGTCCATTAGAATTTCAGCGTTGTCCATTGGTGCCTTGTACCGTTTGGTGACACTGAACCACTGGTCGAAGTCTGTTTTTAGGTACACCTCCATCCGCTTCTTCCAGTACGGGAAATTGTCCCCGTTGAAGAGTGAGGGATGAATGGTGTTGTATCCTTCGTTTTGGGCCATTTCACAGCTATAGATAGAAAATTGAAAAAAAATGTCAAGACTTGGTCTTGGATCAACAGAGTTTGAGATAAAAAAAATATATAAAAGAACTTAAAAGGTGTTGCACCAACATCAAGTTAAAATCGAATGAAAAAATTATCTGAATAGGTAAAGTTTTACCAATTCAAATAGAATGTGAAAAATAAAGAAGTCTAAAAATGATTCCCCCGGCTTTATTGGTGGTTGCACCAATTCAGAGCAAAACCCGCTCTAAGGCAGACATACTTTCTAGAGTAGCAGCAGGAAGCAGAAATAGTTGGAAGCCCAATCGAATGCGTAGTAGTTCGTATATCTATTCTGTGTTGAAGCCTTCTTGAGACCCACTTATATAAGGCATGGAAGACGCCTTCCATAGGAATGGAAGGTGCCTCCAACCTGTGAAACTTGATCCCAAATTGCCCGACACTCATCCGCGGTGAAGTCAATAATTTATCCTATGGAGGCGCTTCCCATAGCTATGAAAGACGCCTTTTATGAACAATACAAAGACACCTTCACTGTTTGAAGGCGCCTTCGGATACTGTACATCCGAAGGCAATTTTGCTCCTTTTTTTGCAAAATAACGTTAGTCCAAATAACCTGCAACACAAGTATTAGGACAATAATAATGAATAATAAATAGTAGTAATTAGTTTCTGTGCTCTCAATACCAGGAACTAGTCAATGTCTCAGTTTAGGGATCTTAAATGGACATGAATTGGACTGACGCCTAATGTACCCTCAACCGGGATGCGTCCTCACTTAGTCACCCTCCTCCAATGACTTACATTAACTTACCAATTTACCAAACATTCAGTCAGCCCGTCGACATGTCTGGACTTCATGACAACTATCTGGTCGACCCGTTGACCTAGCTGGACTTCTCGCCATATATCTAGTCAGCCCGTCGACCTATCTGGACTTCGTACTAGCTATCCGATCGGCCTGTTGATCTAGCTGGATTTCCCGCCAGATATCCGGTCGGCCTATCGACCTATCTGGACTTCGTATTGCATACTTAATCTAGTGGTTAGATCACAACATAACCTAACTTAACTTACTTGTCATTCATCAAAATCTCAGTTAGATCATTAGTGCAAATTGCACCAACAAATATATCCACGTTAGTGGTCCAAATGCCTGAATTTGGATAGCTATCCGATCGGCCCGTTGACCTAGCTGGATTTCCCGCCAGATATCCGGTCGGCCTATCGACCTATCTGGACTTCGTATTGCATATTTAATCTAGTGGTTAGATCACAACATAACCTAACTTAACTTACTTGTCATTCATCAAAATCTCAGTTAGATCGTTAGTGCAAATTGCACCAACAAATATATCCACGTTAGTGGTCCAAATGCCTGAATTTGGATAGAATTTTCATGAATAGAGTTTCGCCAAGGTACGACCACGTTAGCGGTCCATACACCCGTGGGTGGTCCAAGCACCCGGAGTTGGCTATAAAAGAAGCTTCGAATAATAACCTCAAGGCATCAATTGTTTCGACTTTTGTATTCATGCGCTGCTCTGAGAAGCTCCCTATGACATTGAAAAGTCGCTCCGACAACTGATACTCAAGCTAATACTCTACTTGTTGTCAGTACATTTTTATTTATTACTTTGTACTTAAAGTCATTATATCTATTTAAACTTATAGTAGATTACAGTAGATTATCCAACGAAAGTACTTAGTAAATATGGATCTTGGAGTATGAGCTGACGAGAGCTTTGAATAAAGTAAAAAAAAAAAAAGGTTAGTATGATTTCTTTTCTCTTCCACTACAATTTTTTTTTTGTTTTTCGAAAAAAATGAAAAACAACTCACGTTATTCATCCCTCTATTTAACCCATCATATAATATATTTTTATTTGCTTAAAAATCAATAGACATGTTAACATATGATTAATTGATTGTAATAATAAACATGTAATTTTTTAAATCAAATAACTATTTTAATAAATTAAGTATGTTTTTATAACACGGCATTATTGCAAATTTTTAAATGATAAAAATATTAATATTTTAGTTTTTTAACCTAAAATGACAAATATTTATTGAAATTGAACACCCTTACTAAATTTGTTTTTTTTTAAAAAAAATTATGACATATAGTTAATAGACCGTACATGATTATTTGGTCAACGGCGTAACTGCATCAGGCGATGGGCTCGACTCGAGTCGACCCGTTCGCACCCGGAATATTCGCCATCGCTTGAAGTGTTCATCCTCGGGCTGCGTCACACCACGTGATCGCAACGGTGCTATCTCCACGTTACCCGCTATTATCTGAAACGAAAACTTCGAGCAAGTAAAATAATTGGTCTTGCTTCGTCGGACCCTCCATTGGGGACCGAATCCTGACCAATCAGAGGACAGGTAAGAACACTATGTAACGACGCACGTTATCGGTAGTAATTCAGAACCACAGACACAAACGACGGTACGACAACAGAATTCCCTATTTTCCCGTTTGACCGACCTACGGCCCACCTGCCATGTGATTGGTGGAAAGGCAGGCGCCGTCGGTGGGGCCGGGTGTGGACCTGCAGAAGCGTCCAATCGCATGGAAGTTGGGGTTGGAAGAATGAGGAATTAAAAAATGGTTCATTCTTGACAAGGAAAAAAAAAGAAGGAAGCAGCAAATCGGCTGCCAGAACTAGAGGCTTCTCGGAGTTCTTCGCTTCCTCCCCTTCCTCTGCTACTCGACGTCGAATCGACCACTCGCATCGGCCGAATCGCGATTCTCGTGCGAACTCCATTAGATTTGGGAGGATTCGAGTGTTCGGAGGCTTCGAGTTCGGCGAATTGCTCATCCGCCGAATGTTGTCGATTCGCGAATCGGTGTGAAAAGGACGGATTGGTGGAGTCGCGGAGAGGATTTGGGAATCGAATTGTTGTGCGGAATCGGGCTGTGGCGATGGAGGAAGATGGCCTGCGGAGGTTGATGCGTAGCGCCAACGTGGATCTGTGGTCCTTGATCGACACCGCCATCTCCGTCGCCGCGGCGGAGCACGGGGAGGAGCTACGCGCGAGGAGGGATGGGATCGTGCAGAGGCTCTACGCCTCCGATGGGCGGTGCGGAAACTGTGGGGGATCCTCCGGCGCCCGAAGCGGCAGCCCCGTGGCGGCGAAGCAGGAGGAGGTGAAGGGGAGAAGCAGTCCGTGGGAGAAGAGGATAGCGACCGGGGAGGGGACGTCCCCCACGCCGTCGCCGGAATCGATGAATAACGCGGTCGGGGTGGTGGAGGAGGAGGAGGAAGAGGAGGAGGAGGAGGAAGAACAAGAGGAAGATGTTCCTAGGAGTTACGGCCATTCGATTGAGGAAGTAAAGAGGAAAATCCTGGCCATCAAACAGTTTTTGGAAGATACCGATCAGGTATGCTGCCTTGCTAACTTCGAAATTTCCATCTCTGAATCGATTAAATTTTTTCTTGGGATTAAACTGCTGGTTGTCGGAACAGCCGGAGGATTCTTTGGTTAGCTTGCTGCAGAATCTAGCGGACATGGATATCACATTCAAAACTCTCAAAGTGGCGTATTCGTCCCAATACATTTCTCTTAGTTAAAGTTTACCTCATTTTCCTAAGACAATTTCTAATTTCTGTGCAGGAAACGGACATCGGAAGATACGTGAATAATCACCGGAAACATCCTTCCAATGAAGTCCGGCAATTGGTGAAGCAACTCGTCAGGTGATGCTGTTGTCCCGATGAATAACAAAAAAAAAAAAAACATAGTTTGTTTTTGGTGTGAAAGAAGAAGCATCGGATTCTCATCTTTGTTTTTGAATCACAGGAAGTGGAAAGACCTGGTGGACGAGTGGGCGAAATCCAATTCCGCGAACGGCACTGCTTCGCCAGCAATCATCAGTAAACTTTTAATCCTATCCAAAACCAATCAAGAACAAATGGGAAAATGGAGAAAAAAATGCTCTTTGTTCATATGATGATCTAAATGCATCTAATTGATAAATCATTTGGATCGCAGCCAACGGAGACTCGCCACTACAGATATATGGAAGGAGCTCTCAAAATGGCAACCAAGTACAAAGCGTCAAGTTTCCTCTATTTTGTTGGAATTTTGGTTGGTAAACTTTTTTTTTTTTTTTTTGTGCGTGTGTGATGATTGCAGATGCCAGAGTTTGGAAATTCGCCTATTCCACACGGTTAGTGCCTCAAACAGAAGAACAAAAAAAGTAGTTTTTTTGTCCTTTTTTTAAGTGATTCTTATCATTCGATCATCAACTTTGGTTTGAAGCAGTCGGTTACTTGAGCACTGAGAGGAACAGTTCGGAACCGATAGAGCCAAAGGCAAAAAAACCCACACATAATCCAGCCAGAAACAATGGCAGTTCCGCCCGCCCACCATCATCCTCTGCTTCTCTAGCTGTAAAGAGATCAGCTTTTTTGTCTTCCGTTTTTAATTCTCAAGACAAATTTATTCCTATAATCCCTGTCATTCTAATCTCTACCAGAAGGCAAAGGAAAAGAAGGACAACTCCCCCGACGCAGAGCGGCTCGCTTCGGCCAGGAAAAGACTTCACGATAACTATCTCGAAGCACAGAATGGTACTGCCGTCTGTTCTTCCTCATTCGTTCTTTCTTATTCTTATACCGTCGGTTCTGATGTCGACAGTGTTACTTTGTTGTTTAACTTGCTCGGCAGCCAAAAAGCAACGAACGATTCAGGTGATGGACATCCACGAGATACCAAAGCCCAAGAACTCCTTCGTCCGAAAAGGCGTGTCCCATGGGAAACACTGAGGACTGAGGAGGAGGATCACTGTAACACAGCACAACTTCTACTGTCTGTCTGTTGTAGACTCGGTTTCTTATTTTTCTCGACTCTCCTTATTTCTGAACTCCCAACTACCAAAATTGGTCTTCTTCGAGCTTTTCTTCTGCGCATAGAGCAACTTAAAAAAGTTGCACTTGCTTTTCTACAAGAAAGAAAAGCACAACTTTTTCCATGAAAGAAATTCTCTTTTTTTTCTTCTTCTAAAATACTTTTGGAATTAGAATGTCTTGCACAATTGGCTGGGAATGTGCAGTGGCAGTTGCTGTGGTAGAATCTATGGTCTTGTTGGTGTACAGGCACAAAAGTGGGTTGCTCTCAACTCTTATCATGTTTGAAGTGAAGGCTGGATCAAATGGTGTTGTCAGTCCATAAATTTGCCTCTTGAAAAAGTAACTACAGTTGGTTGATTCCCTGAACACCTGGTTCCAGCTACACACACAAATTTTGTTTAAAGCTGATTTTGGTAGTCTTAACAAATTACATAAATTTAGTGTTTTGAGTGGTTGAAAAAACATAAAGAGCATTTATTTCCAAGCCTTATCCAATCTAATATTTGGGATTATTTTCTCTCCTGGATAATTTTAATCTATTTCCCAGTCTAACTTGAAGCGGGTGAAACGTTACTCTCTGGAGCCCACCGAGTTGTTGTTCTTGACCAGATATCCATCCCCCCATACTGCTCGCTCTACTTCAGCTATAATACACCACTCTCTTCTCTTGGTTAATCCAAAACAAAACCAGGTGGAGCCTTCTTCCCACTTAGTGAAACTGCAACTCTCACCTTATCCAACTGGCTCATGTTGTTTATCTTGCAGTGTTTCTAAAATCGTACCGGGTCAAACCCTCGTGACGTAGCCGTGTTAGAGTCAATAATCATATGATAGATTTATAATATAAAATAAGGATTGAATTCCGACGAAATTGATAAAAAAAAATGTTAAGTAGAGTTATAAAAAAAAAAAAAAAAAAAAGGAAGACTATGCTGTAATTATGCAAATTTGGTGTGGAGTGTTTTTTGTTGTGACTTTTTTTTAAACTTTAAACGTTTTAAAAGACTTTCCCTTTTTTTTTTCCAAAGAATAAAAATGTATTAAATTGAGACAAAAGAAGTAAGTCAACCATACAGCTCCAGTCAAAGGTCTTTTAGTAGCACTGTTCACGCGCGGCGCACGTGATGCATATTCGATCCCTATAGATCGACGAAGCCTTCCGTTTTGTTTTTCACCGACGACGAGAACGGAAGTCAGCCAGATCGCCCGCCGACAGGACTCTCCGATGCCGACCGCCGGCTCCCCCTCCTTCTCTTCCGCCACGATACTTCGATTGCAGTCGACCTGACCGATAACTCGTCGTCCAACCCTGGCGGCAGCGCTGGCGGCGCCGCCGGATCGAACGCGATGCAGTCGTGGTGGGAGTCCATCTCCAAAGCACGCTCCCGGATCCTTGAACTGGTGTCTCTCCTTCACTTGCCGGATCTCGCGGCGCTGGCCGACTCTGACCGCCCCGCCCGCTCCCTCCTCGATTCCCCCGTCGCGTACGCCGCGCTCTCCGCTGCCCTATCCTCCCCCTCCTCGGGATCCGGCGACGACCCGCTCTGCCAGTGGCTCTATGATACCTTCCAGTCGTCGGACCCCGATCTCCGCCTCGTCGCCCTCTCCTTCGTACCTCTGCTCGCCGGCCTCTACCTCTCCCGCGTTGTCTCCTCCTCTCCTTCCAATTCGCCTTCCTTGTCCGGTTTCGAGGCCGTCCTCCTCGCTCTATATGCCACCGAGGTAAAAGCTCGCGGTGGAAAGCCCCTTCTTGTTTCCAGTCCCGACCTCTCCCTCCCCTCCCTCTACCACACACCCCGGCCCTCCAGCCTTCAGTCTACCTCGGCGCCACCAAAGCCTCCCCCCGTTGGCGTCCTCTCTCCTCCTCTAGAACCCCAGATTGCCGTAAAGTCCACCAAGCGTGCGTGCATTGTCGCAGTGGCACTCGATTCCTATTACAAAATAATCTCCTCTATGCCCGGCCGCTCAAAGATCGATTTTTGTGAGTTTGTTGCTGGATGGGCCGGCCAGGATTGCCCCTGCCGCTTCGAGCTCGATGATGGCGACTTGAAGCCTCCGTTGAGCTGTTCCTCATCCCTGTCATCCTCCTCCTCCTCCCAGATTAGAATTCTCGCCGAGGGTGACGGAGAAATAGGAGGTGCCGTGGACTATATGCGGAGACTCAATATCCAGGATAGCCACAGTGGCAATAGGGAAGAGGAAGAGGACAATATTCATAGTAGAGGTTCTAGAGTTCCTCTCCCTTGGGAGCTTTTGCAGCCGGTGCTGAGGATCTTGGGGCACTGTCTTCTTGCACCTCTCAATTCTCAGGAGGTGAGGGATGCAGCATCTGTCGCAGTGCGCTGTGTATATGCTCGGGCGTCGCATGATCTGTTGGCACAGGCTATTTTGGCTTCCCGGAGCTTGATTCAGCTGGATAATACTGCAAGAAAAGTGGGAAAACCAGAAACTTCCCAGGGCAATTCCTCAAAACCCAACACACCAAGCAAGCCGAAGAAACCAGAAGTGTTCCTGGTCTCCAAATGATCAATCAGTAAGTACTATACAGAGGGTGTATAATACACATAGTTATGTTGTCATCATTCTATATCATGTCATTGATGAGTCTGAAATCTCTTAGCTCTCTTTTACATTCGTAGATCCGTTGCAAGTTCTAGCATGAACATTATACTTGGATCATACGATTGGCTAGGCTTGCAATCTTTTATACTCTAAAGCTATCGATAGATTTGGCTTTAGTTGCTGAATTTCCAGCATCTAATAATGATTTGTATCTTGGTTATCATGTAGCATATATACAGTAGTTTCAGATATTCTTCTTTCGCATAGATTTCTTTTTACAGTGTGTTCATCAATCTGAGTTTCAACTAGCAAAGTTATGATTTCGATATTATAATACTGCTGGTATGTGAAAATTGGTAACCTATAGCTCATGAACTCGGTAAGTGACATCCAACTAATCATGGGTCATTTTTAGCCTACTACCCTAGAGGCTAGTTTTTTAGTTGATAGTATAGTAGAAATCCAATTTAGAAATCTTTGGATGCAGTACTTAATCCTGGCTGATTTGTATATCGAAAAGATCTTTTTTACTGAATTCATATCCACACATAACAGCACATATAATGCACTAATTGCTCATAGTAGAGATATATGAAGTTCCTATCAGTTTCCTTGTAATGAAATACTTCATTGGATGGTCTGTGTTTTAGCTTCTTGCAGTGATGGATTTCCTGCTCCATATGCAAACTTGGAACAGCCATTATTTGGTATAAAACTTACACTCATTTAGTTTCCAAACTTGTAATCTTCTTCTCTGTTCATATTTTATGGATTTGGTGCAGCAACTTTGGGTGCCTGAATCGTACTGCCGAAGGAATTTCTCTGTAGTGTTTCTTTGGATTATTTGACATTCAAATTTATGAATTTCAATCAGATGCGTGTAAAATGTTTTTTTTTTTTAGTTTGAACTTTCCACTTTGATGCAAATTGTTGTATCTGTAAAACATTTAGGGTATTTGATGAAAACACTTTCCATTGATTGATGCAATCAAAATTACAGTGCTTTATACAGAATTTATACAATGATTTGTTCAATCTCTATGGAGCAATGTCCCATTGTTTGCTCTTCTTTGCATGGTCTTCCTCTACAAAGTCCATTCTTTATCATTACCTAAGAATTTATGCGAAAATGGAATCAGATAAGAATCCAAATTAGCTATTGATCCCGTCTGAATTCAACTAAGGCTGGACCACCGGTGAGATGATTTTGAAGTTGACTGCAAGAAGACCTCGAAGGAGAAGAAGGGAGTCATTGGTGAGATGACTTTGAAGGAGATCACCTGCAAGAACACAAGGTGGAGGAGAAAAAAGGAGCGTTAGCAAGCAGATCAAGGGGGTACCTGGTGTGGAGGAGAAAGGAGTGTTAGCAAACAGATCAAGGGGGGGTCTCTGGCACAGTCACTACGACGCTCAAGTCAGTGAGGTGAAGAAAATGTGAAAGATGGATAGTAGTAGAAGAATGTAAGATGTGTGCGGAGTAAAAGACATACCAGCGCCCGCGGTGGCGGGACCCTTTTATAACACATTTATAATTCCCGCATTAATTAATATCAGATTAGAGTAAGGGATATGTTAAATCCGTGTATTTTCGCTATTGTGTGCAGTCTTATCGCAATCTCTTTACAAATATATGATTCCACGTACCTATAACAATCCCACTCGTAGCATTAATTGTGGAATGTGCTCTTCAGTTGAAAGACTCATTGGACCTTTTAGGCCTGACTCAAATAGTGAGATAATGAATTAGTAAAAAATGGAGACTCAATCTCTGATTATGAGCTGACGAGTTTGTTTATATGCATGTCCTTCTAATAGGAGAGTTGAGGGGAGCATAACCATGTTAGTCGAAGATTTGATTAGGTCAATCGAGAATCGAGCGGCAAGATATATAAGAGTAGAGCTCTGTGATCCTGTGAGTCAATCGGGAGAAGTCTGGGGAGTAGAGCTCGAGAGTAGGAAATTAGATCAGGAATCGAGCGGAAGGATACATGGGAGCAGAGCCCCGTAGTCTTGTGATTCGATCAAGAGGAGATAGGAAGCAGAGCCTCAGGAGTAGGAAATTCGATTGGGGAACCTAGCGGAAAGATATAGGGGAGTAGAGCCCTGTGAGCCAGAGATTTGATTGGATGGTGGCTGACTGTTCGCTCGAGTTGACCTACCTTAAATTTTAACTATCATATTAATCAAAAAATTGACTTTATAATAAGTAGGATCCACCTATATATTCGTCATATCAGTTGTCAATATCACCATTTATAGTATTTGAGTTAGATTGTGTTAAATGGGTATCCAAATACAATTTGATGTTTGAATATATGTGATCACATACTAAAACAAGTGAAATGTATCTATACAATATCATTATTGGATTTGAATGAATTCCAATATTAAACGTATCTAGAAGTGACCAAATATAAGTAGAATAAATGAATCTGATATTTGTGAGGAACTTTAATTAAGTTACAAATTGGAAACTCCTCGTGCACTTTAATCAGCCTACGAAACAGATGCTCAATTAAATTCCCTTTTAAGTTACAAAATGCAACTATTTGTATAAATGTTGAGGCAGCATATCAACAAGGAAAACCAAGAAACAGAGGAGAAGAAATGGAGAGAAGTCTTCTTGCGTTCTTCATCATCTTCCTCTCTTTCTCGGCTTCCTCTTGCTCAGCCTATTTCTCCGGCTATGCCGACCCGGTTGAGGATCTGGCTGTAGCCCCGGTCGGCGGAGCTAGAGTCTACATTGTGACTGTGACATGGCACAAGGGTATGAATACAAAACACTCTGCCATTGAAACTCTGACCTCTGTTCTGGGCAGTGAGGAAGCTGCTCAAAAGGCCTTGGTGTACGTCTACGACTATGTGTTCCCTGGGTTTGCTGCAAAACTCACTCCTATTGAGGCTTTCAAACTGGAGAGTAAGTAACAAACTATGATCACGTTCTAATGGTTTTAAATTATTTATTTGTTTATTTTTCTAATTTATGATTTATTGTTATTTAATACTGCAGAGCAACCTGGAATTCTTCAAGTCATTCCTGATACCACATACCATTTGATGTGGATGTATTGATCTCAATTCTCAACTAAGAGATTTTTTTCTTTCTTTTTGGAATAAAATGATTTGTGCGACATTATAAAGCTAAGAGCTCTTTTATATTTGTTTAATATGTATTATAAATTTTATACTCTTTATATTATTTATACTGTAATAAAATTGAGAAAAATTATATATTTCATTTATTAAATTATATATAGTAAATTATAAACGGATTAATATGTTATAAAAATTTGAATAAATAAACGTGAATAAGTTAAGAAAAGTAAACAAATGAGTTTAGATACAATGAGTTCGATACAATTCTACATTGGATCTCAATGTTAAATAGAAGAGTCATCTCTAAGGCTACGTTTGGTAGGGTATAATCTGCCTTATAATATAATCCAGATTACATTATAAGGTTGATTATTTTGTTTGGTTTCATTTTTAACTTGTAATGTAATGTAATCTGGATTATAAAATGTATTGAAGTTTTGTACTCTGAATTATAAAATAAACACATTGTAATCCAGATTGATATGATGATACTAACTCAGCTATGCCCGGGAGACTATTTTAAACTCAATAGATGCTGAGATTTACGAAGTGGCAATAACATTGGCAATAACATTGGAGAAAAAATTTATCCATAATTGCACACGCTACCCGCACACACTTTACAAGCTCAAGGATCATTGACCTCAGCTCTCTAAAAGTGGAATTTAAATAAAAAATAAATGAATTAAAAAATGTAAAGATTTATTAATGTCAACGGGATAACGACTGTATATTTGTAAACTCACAGCTCCTATAAAATCTTGCTATGAATAGAAAATTAAAGAGCAATACTAATAAAATGAAAGAGGGGTGTTTTTTTTTCGTTTTTTTGATTAAAAAATCGAAAGAGGGATGTTTATGTGATGATTCAAGAAAAAAAGTATTCTTTATTTTTGCCCTTTAAATTATTTATTTATTTTCTAATTTATGATTTATGATTATTTAATACTGTTGGTGTATGTTGTAATAATCAAGTTTTAATGTATGATAAGTAGATTAAAGTTAAATGTATTGTTTGTCCTTTTACCAAGTGTTTAGAATTTGATAGATTTAGAGGGCCGAAACACCAGGTTGAAGTCCAACTAGGTTGATAGCTGACATAAAATCCAGATTAGTTGAGATATGACAGAAGAAAGTCCGGCTAGGTTGATAGCTAGCACAAAGTCTAAATCGGTTGAGATTTGGCAGGAGAAAGTCCAAATTGATTGAAATCTAGCAAAAAGTCCTGGTAGGTAAAGAGACTTGATATCAATGAAGTTTGCAAATGATAAGTAAGGTCAGTCACTAGAGGAGAGAGATCTAGTGAGAATGAGTTTCGGTGGAACTATAGATACGATCTAAGTTAGAGCCATTTGAGAAGTCTAAGCTGAAACCACGACTAGATTCTAGTCTTAGAAAGACAGGAACTAAGTCATAAATTGATAATATTCTTAATGTGCTAACTTTGTTTTACAGGATAAATATATTATAGTTGCCTGAACAAACTCTTTTTTGCAGGAAAAATAAAGGCGATAAAGAGTTGTCCAAGCGCCCAGAGGGGATCCGGGCGCTCGGACCCCTCAATGAGGTTAGCGGGTGTCTGGTGATGTAGTCCATTTTGCATGTCATATGATACTTTAAATTAATTAAGATTGAAAACCCTTAAAAGGTAAATCCGCGCGACCCGCCTTGTGTCGTCCCCACAGATATAAATGGAGGTACATGTAGGTACACAGACCATAGGTGCATGGTGGGGTAAATCCCAAGTCGTCAGTTCCTGAGAATCGACCCCTGACCATTACGCCAGAAGATTGAAATCCCTTAAAACTCGAAAATGAAGATATAGTTAAGAGTCCTCAAGTCGTATTTTTCCAAGGACAACTAGTAAATATGCGCACTCTAGATTCTAATTATTCTTTTTGAGTTTTCTTAATGAAATATTGTTCTAATTCAAAATTTTAAACAAAGGAAAATTAGATGAAATCGAAACAATGTAAATCCACTAGATATGCTAACTAATTTAGAAATGAAATTTAACTAAATGCAAGGAAATTAATTCTATGAATGGAATTCGACTTGCAACTTGGTCAATCTATTTATTGAATTCAAATATCAACCAAGCTATGCTAGCATTATAATCAAACTCAATTGAGGAACAAGTGGAATTCATATTGGTGTAGATCAAACACTGAAATCTAGGGTTCCTGACTTGAACAAAGGATTAGTGAACAAATAGTTTTGAAAAGCTTAAATTAACGGAAGAAAAATTACAATTGAAAAGAAATTAAATCTTTCGATCTAAGCAAGTCTATGGAAAAAGGAAATGAAATTGCAAGAAATGTTCACGAATACAAATCTCATATCACAATCCTTTCCTCTGCCGTGAAACAGAGTTGCTTCTGGAGAACACCCTTTGAGCAACCAAAAAAGAATGCCAAGCTTCCAGTTAGAGCAGACGATGCTCACAGCTCTTGAAAAACACCCTTCAAGCTCGCGATCGACTAGCAATCTCAATGTGCAAGGAAACAGAGGTTGAATTTGGTAAGCGATTGACCCGAGCGATTACTCTGATCAATCTTGGGGTAGTTGATGAAATAGATGATGGAGATGGATTGGAGACATTGGGAAAACACCGCCAAAACCCTCGATGGATGATGAAGATCACAGATTAGGAAAACACTCTCGATCTGTGTCGCAGTGGATGAACGCAAGAGACAATGCCACAATGTGGAAAAACACTCCGCAGTCGTGCTTTGTACCTTTCAATGTTGGTCGCCGAAAGATTAGAAGTCACTGTCGGTGGAACTAACTCTCAGATCTGGAATGATGAACAGAGCTCTGCCGTCACACCTCAAGAAGAAACTGGTACGATAAACAGTGGTGAAGCCAATGTTCACAGTGATAGTTTATTGTTTTTAAACTTTTGCAGTGAACCGGTGCATAGTAGCCTGGTTCGGGTTCAACATTAGCTAGGTTAATGCAAATCGAATTCCAATTCCAAGCTGACTGAACTTAAGTGAACCCGAGTGTAACAATGTGTCTGCTCTTTACCTACACAACCAAATTAAAACATGCCAAGTGTGAATCATGAATTAATAGTATGAATTAGATTAACTTAAAATATTCCTTGCTTAGCAAAAACTAATTCTCAAATCAAATTTATAAACAAAATAACCTTCATAATCAAACCATTCCAACAAAAATAGAACGTAGCATGAATATATTATCAAGGTCGTAGATCGAGGGAAAGTCCTGGTGAGCCGATCCAATGCTAAGCGGCAAAGTCCAAACAAGTCTGGAGGACCAATGTTTGGTAGATAGGTTGAGGTAAGCAACTGGAGAAGAGCGACGGTGAGGACGTGCTCCAAGAAGGAACAAACTCTAAGTCGCTGATCCAACTAAAGAAACTGGGAAGGTTTTCAAGTTGATATCAAGACAGTCTTACTGTCTACTCATGCATCTTACTATATTACTGCGCTAACCTTTGTTTTGCAGGAATATATTGTCTAACTTTGTTTTGTAGGAAATGACTTGATCGGTTGACCGAACCCGAGGATCGGTCGATCGAACAAGGCTAAC
>JBBMJZ010000081.1:10669122-10679318 GCA_037833815.1 Zingiber zerumbet | reverse complement strand
CAGGACGACCATCTAGATGAGATATTTTCCCTTCATAGCAGCATCCAGGATCCTCATCGAGGAACAGTGGGTTGGGAGGAGAGCTCTGGTCCCTCACAGCTGCATCCAGATTTTTCACCGAGAGGCTATTATAAAGCTGAATTACGTAACAAACTAGATCTTATCAGATTAATGAAATGATGTAATCTATACTTAGTTGATATTATTGGGGTGATTTGAAGTTATATCAAATTTAGCATTTGAAAATGTTGTTAATGATGGAGATTTGATATTAGATTGGTGGTTAGCAATTGATTATGTGGATGAATTATGTAGGGTTGATTCATGATGTTTAGTAGTTGGCATAATGGATTGAACGATGAGTTGACTTATTAGTAAATGGATTATTACATGGATCAATTAAGGAGTTGATGATGTTAGGTTAAACCTAATAACCTAATTTAATCAATGGATTTGATGAATCAAGGTTAATCATTTCGATTAGAGTTTCCCTAATTAGTTTTGGATATTGGTTTAGTTAGATGTTGCACATGCGATTAGGTTAAACTGTACATTATGTGATTGTAGTATTTTTATTTGAGACGAGCATCTCAACATGCGATTGTCTAGCACGATTGACAGATAAAAGCGGACACTTCTTCCTTGGCCTATATAGTTATTGAACTTAGTGCATAGTTGTTTTTAATTGATGATTATGTTGCTTTACCTTAAATCTACTCGTATTTATCCGTGCTTGATACTTGTGTGCTTGATCTTAGAGATGATCTAGTTATTTCTTATATAGTCTTAGCTTTAGATATCTATACTCTGCAGAGTATACACATGTAGAGTATGTACTGTAGGAGATACCATATTGACTAAGATAACATGCTGATTATGTATATGATGTTGAGGGTACACATGTTTAGTATGTAATATAGGAGTTATATATCATATTGACTATCCATTTGCATGTTGTTTGTGCACACGTGTCTGTTGTATACTGTTGGAAGAATCATGTCAATTATACCTATATGGGGTGAGCATATATGTCTGATGTGATTATTGGAGTTATCATGACGATTATACCTATGTTATGGGTGTATACGTGTCTAGTGTGTACTATAGGTGTTTGCTACTTACTGTATTTGTTGTTTAGTAGATACCTATTGAATCTACCCATACGTGTAGATATAGGTGTTAAATGGATCATGTATTGGATGTACTTATGTTGATTGTATTAGGATAAAAAGAAATGTAAATATCTCCATAATTACATGATATTGTCCACTTTGGGTCTAAGCCCTCATGGTTTTATTTTTGGGCTCTATCCAAAAAGCCTCATACCAATGGAGATATCTTTCCCATATAAACTCATAATCTTTCCCATATGTTTTCAATGTAGGACTTAATTTGTAACCTTGCAACCCAACAATCACCCCTCAAACTAAGGACCATAGACTTCCCAATAGATTGGGTTGTTGCATTAACAGCCAAGTCAATGTAACAATCCACCATGTCTTCCTGCCCCTCAGTCCACCTGATCTACTAGGACTTCCTTGCCTAGCCATAACTAGGACTTCCTGCCTATGTTTGGTCCTCTTGATTCAGACATGATAGCTCCCACTTTCTTTGCTTGAGGTTAATATATACTCTCATGGATCAATTAGACCATAGCTCTTGTGGACAATCCGCGGTTAGACCTTCTAGGAGTTTGGACTCTGATATCAATTGTTATGATTAAAAAAAATTTAAATATCTCTACAATGGCATGATATTATCTACTTTGGGTCTAAGCCATCATGGTTTTACTATTAGGCTCTACTCAAAAGGTTTCATACCAATGGAGATATCTTTCCTTTATAAACTCATGATCTTTTCCATGTGTTTTCAATGTGGGACTTTGTTTACAACCTGTAACCTAATAGATTGTGTTGCTACATTGACGATAACTGTGTCTGTATCATGATTATTTATATCATGTCCACCATTGCACTGCATACTGACAACCAAAGTCTTCATTGTGGTTGAGAGAGTTGTCAACCATATTTACTACACATTTGACCACTCAAGGTGAGTGGTAGCTTAGAGTTGGGTTTAGTTTATCCTGTTGTGCCTATTCGACCATTCTGAGTAATGGTAGATAAAATCGTATAGGCAGTGACCCCCCTCGTTGGTATGTAACTAGATATCTACTATGCATCTTGCCTATGTCAACCGCATTGATATGGTGGTAGCTGGAGATGCGAGCAGTCGTCATAGTCCTACCCGCTCGGTCACTCAGATATAGTGGTGGCTGTGAGTGGAGTGTAGGAGTAACATATACATATTCATATGCATATGATGCATAGTGCATCTTTCAGAAATATATATATCTACATTTTCTTTTGATTTTTGCATTTGCTTGAGATATGATTATTGTATATGGTTGGCATACTTCATACATGTTTATTTATCGTACATGTATATATTGTCAATTATATTGCTAAAGTGCTATGAGGAAATTTATTGCTGATCCCTAGTGAGTTTAGTGATCACTATACCATTTGTGTTAGATCTAGATTGGGTATGTATATTCATTATGACAGTTATGATTATGTTCATTTATTATGTCATATATGATCATGTTCTTATTACCTTACTAAGACTATATACTTTGATATCGATGTTTTATACTGACCATGCATTATCATGTCTATTACCCATTGAGTCATCCAGACTCACCACCCCATTTTTGTATCTTCTTTTCCTCAAGTAGCAGGCAGATGATTGTGGAGTCACTTAGAGTATCCTGCCTGCCATTCCCACATCACATCTGAGGACAGTTTTTAATCTATTTTATGCTTTACTCACATTATTGGATTTTATAGACTTGGTGTTATAATAATTTAACTCAGACTCGGTGTTTTGCCTTATGACTTCTTTTATTGTTTCTGATGGTTATTGTGTAAAACCTAGTCAGCTAGTAATATGTCACTTTTAGTTTATGGGTTTTCCATATGTCTTCCATTGTGTCTTTGTTTATAACCGTGTGGGCTATATATTGCATGGTTGTGTATATTTCTAGTCGTGTGAGTTGTATACTATGTGGTTGTGTATATTTTCAACCGTGTGGGCTGAGGGCATTATTACTGTTAAGCTATGTGGCTATGTATCCAGGTTTCGTATATTGTCATAAGGGGGAAATGCTATCCATTTGCCAAGCAGAAACTCCTCTAAGACGTGACATTAAGTTTTAGAAAATTAGAAAAACAAAATAATCTTTTGAAAGAAAATTGATAAACTAGAAAAAAATTATTAATAATTTTATCAACATTTAAAATTTATACTTGGGTTACAAGTCTAAGTCAAATTTAAAACTTGAACTCCATAAACCAAGTTATAATCAAATATAGTTTAATTATGAAACTAATTAATAAAAATAATAGCAAATCTAAACTAAATCAAAAACTTAAAATTCAAAATAGAGATTATATGATTTAGGGGGAAATACTAAATTAGTTGGCACCTCAAAAACATAACCTACCCATATGGGTAATTAGAACTAGACTAAAAAAGGTATATTGACTCTTGTCCAATATAGTATCAGGGTGGGATAAGATGATAGTATGTTAGGGAAGCTTATTGTAGGAAATCGAGTAGCATAAGGCGTATCCTACTTGATATACTTAGCTAAGTGGAACTAATCGAAGCTACCTAGACTAGTTAGATCAAGGTTTTTAAATAGGAAGGTTAAATGTTCAATTTCTTAAGGTTTTATATAAAAGTGGATGTTGCTCTGATATCCAAGAAGACCCCTGTGCCTCACCATAGTCTGGAAGCCAATTTTTGAAATGCGCATTTAATAAACAAACCGTTAAACCTAAATCAAATACAAGGTTAAAATATCTTCAAAATAAAATTTTAACTAACTCATTGCACAAAACTATAGGTATATCTTCGTTTAACAAATAAATCGGGTGAGATGATAAAAGAAAGAATTATAATTATAATTAAATTAAATTAAAATAAAATTAAAACAAAATTAAATTCCAAATTAAAACTAAATTAAAATTTAAATTAAATTAAAATTAAGCTAAATTAAATTAAATCAAATCAAATTTAAACTATAATTGTGAATTAATTACATTAAATTTAATTAAACATGTAATTTAGAAACTTAATTAAAATTAATAAAAATTAACTAAACATTAAACATAACCAAAACTTAATTAAAACCATAAGCAAACATAAATTAAATCTGAAATTTAATAATTGTTAATCTTAATATAAATTAATTAATTATTTTATAATTTATTTGATAGATCTTAATTGATCCTAACTAACTTAATTAAATCAGAATTAATTAATTCAAATAATAATTCAAAATTAATAATCAATTAACTTAAATTTTAATTTAATTAATAACTAATTAATTAATCCTAAATTTAATAATTGATTTACTAATATGAATTTAATTATTCTGAAATTAATATTCATTTGATAAAATCAATAATAAATTAAATTAATCAATTGAATAAAGTTAATAATAATTGATCAATTTTAATAATTAATTCAATAATTATTTTACTCTAAAAATTAATTTAATTTTAAGTTAACTATTAATCTAAAAAATAATTGTAACTTACTTAATTATTTATTACTCAAGATTAATATAAAAATTTTAATTCGAAATTCAAAAATAATTAATTGATACATAATTAATGATTAATTTAAACAATTTTAATTTTAATAAATTAACCAAACATAATTATAAATTCTTAGTTAATTTTAGATTATTTAAGTTAGAATTTTTAATCCAAAATTAAATTATCTCTACATTAAACAAAACATGTAAGCATCTTTTTAAATACATAAAGTTACCATGTTTGAAAATCGAGAATCGTTGAGATGCTAGAAAAGCTAAATTTTCAAGATTAATTTATGATTAAGTGTAATTACTTGTAGAGTTTTCAAAAGTATTCACTTTTGAAAATGATTGTTAACTAACACTTAATGTCAAGATCTTTTAGGCTAACCATAAACTTCTAGACCCCCAGGCACATAAGGTATGTGCTCCTTGTAGCTAACAAGGGTAACGAGGAGGGTGTCAAGTTAAGGGGAGGGAGTGTTGAACATTTTTGGTCCTTGAATTATTTTTCTTTAAAAATATTTTTGACAAATCCCTGAAAAATATTTTAAATTCTCAAAAATTATTTTTAAAAATATCCTAAAAATTTTGTATTTAAATTTTAGACAAAATAATTTCAACACAATCTTCAAAATTCTTCTGACAATTTTCAAAATTATTTTGAAAAGTTCTTTTAAAAATTTTCTACAAATATATGTTTTCTTTAAAATTTTTAAAAAAAAATTTTAAACATGTTTTGAAAACTACTTTTGAAAACCTTTGAAAATATTCTAAAATATTATTTTAAAAATATTTTGAAAAATAATTTAGATATTCTTTTAATTTAGATCAACCCCTAAGGCACATAGGATATTTTTCTTGTGGTTAACAAGAATTCCTAAGGGTATGTCAAGTTGAGGTGTCCTGAATGAAAGATTACACATAATTTTTAAAATGTTTCAAAATTAGTTTTGTAAATATGTGAAACTATGTTTGAAAATTTTTTAGAAAATCTTGCAAAATATTTTGAAAATATTTAAAAAAAAAAACATCTTGCCAAAACTCTGAAATATTTTTTCAAAATCCTTTCATAAATGTTGGTATAAAATTGTTCAAAATGCATATATTTTGAAAAATCTTTTGGAAATTCTTTGTGACTTCATGTACTTAACAATTAATTTTAAGTCCTTAAAAGATTTTTTAAAAAATAAAATGTTTTTAAAACACTTAGCAAAATTATTTTAGTACGTAACATTTTTTTTAGTCCTTAAAGTACTTTAGAGATTTTTGGAAATAATACTTTATCTCAAATACTCTGAATATTTTTAAAAATTAATATGTGTCTTGATTATTTCTTTCCCAAGTTATTGTTGGTGAAAATTTTAATAGAGAGTGACCTTAGGTTTATGTTCTTTTATATGTGTCAAAGGGGGAGAGTGATCTTAAATTAGAAATGTTTAGAATCTCCCAAACTTTGGTATAAAGTCTAACTTAAGAAAATTGTCAAATATCAAAAGGGGGAGATTGTTGGTGCAATCGACCTCTAGAGTTTCAATGTTTGACAATGTAACCAAGTATGGTCAGGTTGACTAAGGATTAATCCAAACAGGACTTGATATTTGGAAAAGAGAAGTCTAGTCAGGACTAGACAACTAGTAAGGGTAAGCTCTAACCGAAGGTTATGCATGTGAGAAGTCTACTAAGTGACTAGTCCTAACTAGAGGTTAGATAAGGGTAGTCCTGGTGAGTGAAGTCAAACTCTAGTGAGTGAAACTAGGTAGTTGAAGTTTCAGTGAGTAAAACCAGACCCTAGTGAGTGAAGCTAGGTGGTTAAAGTCTTAGTAAGTGAAGCTAAAACTTAGTGAGTAGATCTAGGTGGTGAAAGTCCTAGTGAGTGATGCAAAGCAATAGAAGTCCTAGTGAGTGAAGCTAGGCCCTAGTGAGTGAAGTTAGGTGGTGGAAGTTCTGGTGAGTAAAGCCAGGTAATGGAAGTCCTAATGAGTGAAGCTGGGCAAATCCTAGGGGAAGGTAACCTTAGGTAATGAGAAGTCTTGGAGGATTAAATTCCAAGCATATGTGACCAACTAGTTTTCGATCGACCGCGTGCAGTCAATCAGACCAACGAATTCTTAATACTACTAACATTATTTTACCTTATTGTTTTATATCTATTGTACTAACAGAGTGTTATAGGTAAGTCTTAGTAGATTAGATTGATCAAACGCTAAGAGAGACTAGAGAAAGTCCAAATAGGTCTGGAGGACTAGGTGTTTGTCTGGTAAGGTCAGGTAAGTAACTAGAGGAGAGATCTAGTGAGGATGAGCCCCTGTAGGGCAATAGGCACTGGTCTAACTTTGATCCATTTTAGAAGTCTAAGTTGAGACCATAACTAGATCCTAGTCTTTGTTAGACAGGATCTAATTAATAATCTTATTAAATAATAGTAACTCTATTTTTTAAATTAAATATCTTTCTATTAGACTAATAGGTTTTTGCTGGAGAAAAATAAAGTAAAGCCTTGGATGAACAATATCTGACACACCTCGGAGGGTCAAGGAGGTGCCTCGTAGCTGCACAAAGACGCCTGGATCTAGAGGAGGCTCCCTCGGACAAAGGAACTTTGAGGATAAAGTTCTCATGGCGAGGAGGCACCCTGGAGTGTGCTGGAGGTGCCTCAGAGCTGCATGGATGCACCTCAGAGCACCTAGAAGGGGCTCTTGAGTGGATAGAAGCCGCAGTTCGCGTGACTTATCGCGACCGAAGCTTAAGGGATCAAATTTACACCTAGAGGTGCCTCGGATGAGATTAGAGGCACCTTCAACGCTCAATAAAAGAGTTGTTTGGCTAGCAGAAGAGAGACAACTTATACACAAGCTCTTATGACAATTCTACAACCTCGTACTACAACTGTATTCAAGCTTCAACGATGCAAGAACGACATGACACCGTTACTTGTTTAAACAAGCCTAAACTTTGGTAACATGTAGTTATTGCATAATTTTTCTATCACTTTTTTCCTACATATTAAATTCTAAGGTTGGTAGTTTTGTTACCAACCCAAGTATTGTAAAGAAGTGATTTAATAGGGAATTACCCATCGGAAAGGTCCAAAGGATCTAGGTCTTGAAGTAGGAGTCGTCGAAGGCTCTAAACCAATTAAAAACTGACCTTGTGTTCTTTGGCTTGTTTTTATCATTTCTATTTTCCACTGCACTTTTCAAAAAGAAAAGAAAATGTTTTAAAATACACATAATTCACACTTCCCTCTCCTCTCACGTGTGCATTGATCCTACGGTAGTAAGGCAATATCACTCTCGACTAAGGAGTTAGGGAAGAAATCTCTAGCACATGGCTAGGATATCCATGCCTATCATAAGGCAATTCGAATGTATCATTATGCTAAATCACTCCCAACTAAGGGATCGGAGAAGAAGTCTCAAGTGCAAGGCTAGGATATTTGTGCTTGTCATAAGGCTAAATCATTTTTGACTAAGGAATCAGGGAAAATATCTCTAGAATATGGCTATGATATTCGTATCTGCCATGAGGCAATTCAAGCCTATATAAGGCTAAATCACTCACAATTAAGGAGTCAGGGACGAAGTCTCTAACACATGGCTAGGATATTCGTGCCTATCGTAAGGCAATCCAAGCTTATCATAATGGTAAATCGCTCTCAACTAAGGAGTCGAGGAAGAAGTCTCTAACATATAGATAGGATATCCGTGCTTGTCTTAAGGCAATCCAAGCTTATCATAAGGATAAATCACTTTTGACTAAGGAGTCGACAAAGAAGTCTCTAGCACATGGCCAGGATATCCGTGTTTATCGTAAGCTAATTTGAGCCTATTGTAAGGCTAAATCACTCCTGACTAAAGAGTCAAGGTAGAAATCTCGAGTGCATGGCTAGAATATTCGTGCCTATCGTAAGGCAATCTGAGCCTATCATAAAGCTAAATCACATTCGACTAAGGAGTCAGGGAAGAAGATCTGATCAGAGAGTTGTTAGAGAGTCTAACTAAGATGTTGTTGGAGACCTAATTGAGAAGTCCTTGGAGAGCTCAACTGAGCATCTGATATGGAGAATTGAGTGGAGAGATCTATACGAAGAATTTGGATGAGGAGGTGATATGGAGAACCCGACTAAGAAGCCAATATGGAGAATCTGAACCCAGCTCAGAAGTCGATACAGAGAACTTGAGATTATGGGACTATAACACAAAATCTATCAATGAGTTAGATAATTTAATCTTATGCTAAGACCCCCTCAAAAAACAAACCATCAGTGAGCTGCTTAGAACATTGACAAAATCGCCATGACCAGGAGGAAGAGGAGGGTGAGTTATTTTTGATATTGACCAAGCCACTAAGTCTCCGAAGAAAAGGTGAGTTTCCCTCATCACAGTGAGAGCCAGGAGGAAGATGAGGTGTCCGAAGATTCCTACTAGGAGTAATGAAATGAAGGAGGGGTTAGAATAGAGGCTGGGAGGTACCCCAGCTCATTCACTCCAATGCTCAAGTTAGTCTCTAATGAAGAATAAATGGAGAATTATAGTAAAATGCAAAAATACATGAAGAGGCATATGCGCATGTATATGAGTATGTGTGTACATATATATGTGTATCTAGCCTATAGGGGCAAGACTTTTTATAACACAAATGACCAGAATCTAAGTTGAAGAGTCCAAACTATTGGACTATGTGGAGATGAACGAGATCAAGATCAATGGGGGCTTGAGGCTGGAGGACTCTAGACATGCGAGTTCTTAGAGCTCTATTACGGCTCAAGTGGCCTAAAGGCTAGAGGCGACTCGGAGGTTGGAGGTGGCTCAGAGGCTGGCTGTGTTCACGCCCAAAGGTCAGAGGTGGCTCGAAGGCCAGAGGTGATGCTAAGGACTCGGGGGTTGGCCATGGCTCATGCAGCCCAAATGCTGGGGCGACTCGAAGGTCGAAGTTCTCTTTAAGGCCAGAGGTGGCTACAGGGGGTCAAAGTGATAGATCGAATGCGAGCGATAGAGGGGGGGGGGGTGAATATCGCTTGTTTTAAAACTTTTTATTTTAACCTTTTAAAAGCAAAGTCGTGCAGCGGAAACAAAAATAGAGACAAGGTTGTTTACTTCGTTTGGAGCCTAGCTTGACTCCTACTCGAAGGCCCGCGGTCCTTGACCGCACCGATGAGCAATCCACTAAAACTCTTCTTTCCGAAAACCTCGGAAAGAAGTAGTGCGTACAAATGAGTAAGATAGTAACAAACTACTATCTTACTAGTAAATTAATACAATGCAAGCTTAAAATGAATATACCGACAAGAGTAGAAGATAAAGCTTGGTCGGCACTTTCCGGATGGAGTAGCTTGCTTGAGTAGAAGACTTGAAGCACGAACAGTAGCCTTGCACAGAGGTGAACTCAGACCAGATCAGAAAAGTGTTGCCTAGTCTCAGACCTCGAGCTTCTTTTTATAAGATCTTCGATGTTCGGTCGACCGATCCCTGGGTTTGGTCGACCGAACCCGCTCCCTTCCTTCCTGGCTAAAGTCCGAAGCTGGCTCGATCTTTTGCATTTACTGGTCTTTAATGGTTCGGTCGACCGAACCCCTTTTTCGGTCGAC
>JBBMJZ010000081.1:10592430-10604574 GCA_037833815.1 Zingiber zerumbet | reverse complement strand
TTACTGAAAACATACATGAGATCAACGATGTCGCAAGAGAGATTGAATGGATTAGCAATTTTATCTATTGAAAAAGATATTTTAAAAAATCTTGAAATTAATAATATTATAGATGATTTTGCATTTAGAAAAGTTAGAAGAAGTCATTGTAAATAAATTTTACTATATTAAAAAAAAATTAGGGCATATTTTATCGTTTTACCTAGGGCCTCTTGAATGTTAGGACCGGGGCTGACAGTTATTTTATGACATAGGGGGTCATTATGGTATTGGATTTTTTTTTTAAAGCCGATAGCTTGAGAATATCTGTTCAGATATCTGAATTTAATTTATAAATTTAATATATATATTTTTTAAATATCCTTGTCCAACCCTTTAAACTTATTTTAACGATAAAAAGGGCAAATACTTATGCATTATACATGAGTCTGTTCAATTTCCAACTTTTAATTAAGTAATAGACTGTGTAAAAGCATTTGACTGGCTGACTGACTGTCTGGGCAACTGTCCAACTTTTAATTACGGCTGATGCAGCAGGAGCTAAGATCAGTTTTGCTTGGTCCTGCCTATATTATTATTGTAAAGAAATTTTGTCCCTTCGTTTCTTAGTTCAAAAGGTTCATCGCGGATTTAAAAATGCCCCTGGTTTCTTCGACACCACTCAACACATTTGTGTTCAGGAGGACCAACAGATCACACGATACGTGTAGAAAGTCTAGTCTTCACATCATCTTCCTCCACGTGAAAAACCCAACGACTTAAAATTAAATAACTGTTCATTGAAGCTTCGTCGCTATTCCTTAATGCATTGTTTTTGAACAATTAATTAGCTTATCAATAATCCGTGGCGTAATATTGTAATAGGCAACGTGATTAAAATTTTAGAAATAATTCTACTCCTCCTCCAAGAAACCGTAGCTGCTTTTGCACTGCGCAACGATTTAAATACCCCGTGCAAGTGTGTGCTAACTACGCCCGTTACGATAGCTTCGTGAGCGAAGGGCCGAAAGCCACGATGGCAGAGCGCCCAGCCATTCCCTCTGTCACGCCCTCCGCCAGCTTCGGCATCTCTGAAGACGCCGCCGCTGCTGCAAGCGAGGGAGATCGGCCTTCTCTACCCGAGGAGGATTTTGAATTCACCTTCCCGACCGGCTGCACCCCGCATGAGCCAACCGTCACCGCCGACGAGCTCTTCTCCCGCGGCCGCGTGCTCCCCATCTACCCTGTCTTTGACCAGTCTCTTGTCCTCCATCTGCCGGACGAGCATGCGGCGAATGGGCTGGAACGGCAGGTCTCCGACCGCCACCTGCTCATTGAGGAGAGTCGCACTAGTTTGGGGTCGATCTCGTCGTCGTCCTTCGATACGGACGACCTGGCATCGGTTGCGGTGCGGAAGTACTGTCGGCAGACGACAAGGTCAGCACCGCAGTCGCCGGACCCGAGAAGGGAGAGCGCATCGGCAAAGACAGGCCGGCGGTGGAGGCTTCAGGACATCCTGTTCGGCAGCCGGACCCAGAACCAAAGCGACAGCCAGAAGAAGTCTTTGTTCCTGAAACTTCCTTCATCTCCACCGGCAGAGAGGATTCCAAGCCCAAGTCCAAAACCCTGCCGGAACAGGAAGGCATCGATGGTATTGTGGCGGTTCTTCTTACCGTACCGGCCGGAGATATTCGGCCGCTTCAAAGCCCAGAAGCGTCCTTTCCATTAATTTTCCTTCGAGTGTGTGTGTATATATATATATATCTCAATATTTTTGTTACATTTTGTTTTCCCTTACACGGACAAAAGGAAAATGAAATTAGTTTGATGTATACTCTCTACTTGATTTACGACGGGACTGTTGCTTGTTGCGACTGAAATTCTTCGCCATCACCTTTCATTGTTCCCCAATGTGACAACCAGTGGTTCTCTTATAGCCAGCCTTATTGCTTCATAAAAAGAATTATTGGTTACATTGAATTTGCCGCACTGTCAGTTGCTTGGTGTTACTCGTATCACCTATTGAGATTGAGTTGTTGTTACCTGGGGAGACTGTCGCTTGCCATGCCTGCCGACACCTAATTCCACTCTCGATGTCATCCATCACTCCTGAGAAAAAGTGGTTTGTCGTGCCCAAATTTAGGTCCAACGTAAAAAAAAAAAAAAACAAAAAGGAAGAATGAAAAATAATAGACCTATTTTATTATTATTTTTTTAAAACTCTCTTGTAGATTGACAGACTAAAACCAATCAATCACAGTTGAGAGGAGAGATAGTGTCTTTCTGTTCAATTTTCAAGTTGAGAGGAGGGAAACTTTCTATCCAATTTTGAACGGATCAAATTTTGAGCAAAAATCAATCCACAGATGGATTGACAATTCATCCTTCAGCTAATTCTGCATTTAATAAACCATGGACAATCCTCCCCAGTAAAGTGATCAAAACCTCAGCTACCATAACACGATTCAGCAACTTGATCATGTCTGTTATTATGTGCATATTTCTTGGATCAATACCAGAATAATGAAAAGACTTCTAGGAGCTACTAATTTTATTTCTAAGTACAGAACCTCAAAGATGTATCATTCTATTCTTCAATGGCCTCAGAGATAATTATTGTTGTGGTGGTATTTGAAATTTCTTTTGAGCTAATAGCCTGTGTCAACTTCTTTGAGCAATCTTCATAAGAGATGTGAACAAATTCTCACGAAATAAGAAAAAATAGACTTCAAGAATTAAACTTGAGAAATATATATTTATTCCATAAGGAGAATGGTATGTGCACATTATACTAACCCTTGAGAAGTTGGGCTTATGTTCCGAAAGCTTGTTGAATAAAATAGCTCATAAGTTGCTCAAACATCAAAATCAAACTCAAGATAAACAATGGCACAAGAAAACGAGACATTCCGGATGAATTGTGTTGGCTAATCGTTCCTTGGAAATTATGAGGTTTGAATCGCATCAATTCCTTGAGAAGGTCATCATGATTCTCAAAGAGCAACAGTAGCTTGACAAACATCGAGACGACATTTGGTTCAAACAGTGGAAGTAAAAAGAATATGGAAATAGATACTTAGGAAATACTTACATCATGGTAGGTTTCTGAAGCCATCTGGTCCTTCTGGCTGAGAATTTCAAACAATGCCATGTACATGTGAAAATCACGAGCCTGATGCAAACACTGATTATAAGCAAATTATGACACATGAAATGGCTGGCTACTAAACCATTGGCCGAATGTCTACTATGCATTCATCTTCACAGTGATGAAACGTAGCGTGTTGCCAAACCCTATTCCAACTTTTTTTTATGCATCTAAATGAATGCTTGTATAATCAATCCTTTAAGTTTGGATTTTCATCAACGTTTGGATTTTCCAAACCAATAACATTATGCTTTTCGTTGAAATTCATAAATTGCCTAGTATTAGTATTTCGCTACAAAGGGAGAAAAAAAAAAGTGAGCTGTGGCTAAAGAAAGGTAGGAAAGTTATTTCCCTAGCTGCAAAGCACGGTCTGTTACTTACTCCCATTCTTCATTAAAAACTGAATGCGGAAAAAAACCAATAAAGTTCTAAAAAGTATCCTTTTATTATGGTAAAAAGACAATTTAGGGCAAAAGACAATAATACAATAAAACCATGAAAGTTGGGCACGAAATAGTGCTTTGAGAACAATAATTCATAGTGAGACAAAATGATAGACAATGCCCAAACTAATTTCAATCCTTCCAATAATTTGTACAGTTGCCACAAGGCCCACTACAGCTAAGAGTACTAATCATGCCAAAATGTACTTTTAGTTGAAATTTGGTACTCTTTACTGGGATAAAATATTATCAATCTTTCTAAAATGTTATCCGTAACATCTCTACCTTGGCGCAAAAAAGGACAATCAGTTGCGCAAAAAAGGCGATGCAGGTCCCAGGTAAGAGTCAGATTGTATTAGGTCTATTATATATAGGCTTATCCTGCATTGCAAAATGTTATTTCTACGACTTAAACCTGTGACATTAAGTAACACAGGCAGCAACTTTCTCGTTGCACCAAGGCTCCTCTTCAACATCTTTACCTTGGCACAATATAAGGAAAATTCAAGGACCTAACATAGCCTATCAGGATCAAATCTAAGATTAATAAGATGAATTGTATTCCAAATCATTCTACTTCACCAACACTTATGCTATGAATCCGACGCGCTTGAAATTGGTTGATGACCAGCGGTATCACAGCTCACATGAGTTTTGTACGAGAAAGATCATTCAGAGCATGCTTTTCATCAATTTTAATTCAGCCTAAGTTTCCTTTATTCACATAAAGGCTATTGCTTGGCGTTTCACAATTTTTCAAAAAATTAACACTCACAAAAAGGACATTATAATGTGCTATATTTGAGTCATTTGAACCCAGAAGGGGAAAACAATCATTAGCCAATTCACCTTTACTTTCTTCACAAAGTGGAGAGATTCTTCAAATGTGATTGGCTTCCATCTTGACAATAATGAGTTGAAATACAAAACTAAACTTGATTCTCTCGTGAACCCAAGCTTCATCGCTAACAGATAGCCGCTGCAATAGAAAAAAAAAATGACAAAATTGATCATCACCCAACACTAGAGAAATTAAAGAACGAAAGACCTAATCAACTTTGACCAGAGCAGACGAGAGAACATGCATACTCGATTATCAACAACTTCAACTTCATTAGGGTTCATCAAGAGTTTAATTCTTGGACAAAGAACGAGTAAGCATTATTCACGTTCTGTTGAAAAATATTACCGAAGATCAAACACCAAATTTATCAAGGAGGTTTTTCTCTATTCAATCAAAAATCATTCGAATGATAGACGAAGGAGAAATTTTCAAAAACACGTCAAATTAAAAATGAAGAACAGCAATAAATTTTTGGATGATCGAAGAGACGAAAAAAAAAACTAAAGAACTTAACAAGGAAAAAAGAAGCGTGCGAAGGAGACTGGAGACGGAAGCGAACTGAATAATGGAAAAGCGAAGCAAAAGAGACAGGAGGCAAAAAAAAAAGATATAGGTCGGCCACAACAATGGTAGTGGGTTGATTGTTTTGGGCCTTTCTTAGTAGGGTTCACTTTCTCGGCCCATTTACCCAATCAGTACAATAAAACAATAATATATTGCTCTCTTTTAAAAAAACTGGGAAAAGCTAAATCATAAGTTCAATTATAAATATTAGGTACGATAATTAATTTTAATAAAATTACGTTCTCTCTCTCTATATATAAAAGCCAAATGTTATTAAAATTGATTAGGGAGAAAATATAAAAGCTCACGTGGATAAGAGAGAATAGTAATATAATTGAAGTCACCTGGAAAAGAGCTAAGTCGACCCTAATTTTGGAGTGTCCTCACGTCCCCATCTATTTGGCGCCCCGCTCGTCTTCGTGGCGTCCCATCTATGAGAGGCTTTCATCTTCTTGGCGCTCTCGACTCCTTGGCGCCCTCAATTCCTTGACGCCTCATCTCCTTAGTGCCCCATCTCCTTGGTACCCACTTCCTAGCACCTTGTCTCCTTGATGCCTCGTCTCCTTGCCACCCTTGTCTACTTGATGCCTCTTCTCGTCTCTTTGACTCCCCGTCTCCTTAATGACTCGGCTCGTAATTCAGGATTATTTCAAAACGAAGATAACGGTCATGTGATGAATTTCGGGATTCATGACTATTTCAGGAAAAAGATAACGCTAGCATGAATTTTAAAATTCAGGACTATTGCATAAATAGGATAATACTCGCATGGATTTTGGAATTTTAGAATATTTCAAGAAGCAAACAATAATCTCGCATGGATTTTTAGCTCTTGCCCTATAACAGGTAGTCTTATCTGACGACTGTAGGTACACACATACATATTAAAACTCTAATACTCTCCTCCGTTCGTTTTTCTTCTTCCACCACCATCGCTGAAAACTAATTTGATCATCAAAATTGTTGCACTAGGGAACCCCCTGCCCGTCATTCTTACTAGCGTAGGCACAATGTTGTGCTGCACTGGGCTCTAGCCTAGTGCAGCCTAGCAATTTTTAGATTAATATTCAGACTAGCCTAGTAATTTTTAAGGTTTAGGGTTAATATATTGAGCCCAATGAGCAAGTGCAGCCCTTTAAATGTTGGTGATTGTCAATCGCCACTGCCACTATTGGTATTGGTATTGTTCTCTAGCACAAGTGATCGACCATGTGCTCTCTAATAATAATACAATCAGTGGTGAATTGAACCATCTCTCGTAATTTAGCCGATAATAGTTGAAGATTTTGGTTACGCCATTGGTTATTCTAACCACTTTTCTTTGATTTTCTTCTGTCCAGGTTCTAGCAGATATCCTTGTCGATCCTCGTTGTCACTAGACTATTGGCAACAAATTGACATCCACACCAACTCATCAATAGTTCATTCATCCGTATTCTCATACAAGATCAAATATATAAATATTATTAGCCAAAAAAATCCAGCGACTTGGGGTCTAACAGACTATTATCGTATTCAAAGATGTTAGATATATATTAGATATTAATTATATGAATGCATGGATTAATTCAGGTAGCAGTCTCTCCTACTTAGTTTATCAAAAACAACATGAGCACTAACTAATGATTAATGATATGACGCATAATGGAGAGGTTCAATATAATAGGGAGGTCAATAGTTAAGGTGACATAGTGGTCAAAAGTAAATAAGGAGTGGTAGTCAAGGACGGGAAGTTACTGGCCTAATCCTAAAAGGAAATAACAGTCAAGGTCGAGAAGTTCTTCGGGGACTTGATTCTCCTATCTTATAGGCATGACTCTTGATATACTTCAGGGCTCAGTCCTCTCATTCCTCAGGGTACCGCCCCAGCCTACGCCTGATCGGCTTTTTAGTTGGTCGGCCCCCTCAGGACTCAGTTCTCTCATTTTTCCTAGGCACCACCCTAGTCTACATCCGATCGACTTCTTAGCTGGTCGGGCTAGACAACATTATCAGGGAATCGTAACAACTTGGCAGAGAATAACAGGTATTCGTTAGGGAATATTATGATATTCTGCCACTTGCATAATCTCTTCTATCCAATGGGTCTTGAAACTAATAGATAAAGAAAATAAATAGAATAGAGAATTAATTCTTTGATCAATTATTTACTAAAATCAATAAGCTTATTTATACAAATTGTTTAAATAATAATGGAAATATTAAATATGAAAAATAATCTCGAATTGATTTCAACTAATTGAGATTTATTATATTTGACATCATAATTAAAATCAAGATCGACATGAATTAAATAACAAAAATAATACTTCCAAATCTATTATATTCATTACTATGCTTAAAATTGTATGTTATATTTAATTTTTCCATTATTGTTAGGACAACTTGTATAAATAAGTTTATTGACTTTAATAAATAATAGATCAAAGAATTAAGTCTCTATTCTATTTCTTTTCTTTATCTATTAGTTTTAACATAGTATTAAAGTTATCTTCTCTTCCTCCCAATTTTTCTTATAGTAGTTACACGAATTTCTATATGATGGCTTGGTATCATCGACTACAGTGTGGCAACCTTGGCAACTTCGACGATGGCAACAACAGTTTTGGCAGCAGCAGCTTTTCTTCTTCTTTCATCAATAATTCTTTTCTGTTGACGGTAGCAACTTCAGCAACGTCAATTGTAGCGAGGCAGAGTGATTATTTATTCGTTTTATTTTTTTGTTGGTTTGTTTTTTTTCTTTCTCTGTCAGGAAAAAACAAAAAGCATAAAAAAAAATCTTCTTTAAATTCTACTGAGATCCCTATATCATCACAAAATATCTCTTTTCTTTTTCATATGGTTCCTTCTTTTTTATTAAACTTGATCATAATAAGTATTTACTATGGAAATTATAATTTCTTCTGTTACTTTGTGTTCATAACTTACTTGGTCATATTGATGGTACTTCATCCCCATCTTGAAAAGATGATCTATCCTATGATATTTGGTTTAAGAAAGATCAATGAGTCTTGACTTGGTTAATCTCATTAATTATTGAGTTTATACTTCCCATACTTGTTGGATTCAATACCTCTCAAATTAATTTTAATCAATTGAGATTTATTATATTTGGCATACTGGGAATCCGCCGTACTTCAGCCATCACTCGACATGTCTTAACACCCAACATTCTCTAATGATTCATCATTACAAAGGTTATGAGAGGCAGTATAAAAAGAAGATTCTCTCTACGCGCACTCACACACGCATCTACTATAATACTACCGCTTATCTTCTTTCCTGACTTTTCGCTTGAGGCTACTCCTGACTTGACCGTCGGAGGGTCTGCGTTAGAGACATCTTCTGTGTGCAGGTTTGTGATACCCTCGGCAACTCCCACTCCCCCTCCCGCTCCACCTGAAGGTTCAGAGCTCGCTGGCGTCCTCCCTCCCTTAGGTCAAAATCATCTCTTCATCAGGGTTCTCATCCCCATCTCTAACTCCCACCATCCGATTTAGCTTCCAGAAGGATCAATGAAGATCTAGAAAATGGGTTAGGATGGTCGATGCGGCTACTTGTAAGCTGAATGCTCATCCTCGACGTGAATATTGATCATGGGAACACATAGGATCAGGCCACCATGCACGTACACAGTTTGCAGCTAGCTAAGTTTTGGCCTGTTGATTCTTTTCTTTCTTAGCTTGCAGAACAAAATCTGTATATTATATACTATTTTCAGAGGATTCTCGATTTAAAAGTCTCTAAAAGATTTGGTCTACGTTAGATTGCTGGACAAAGCTGCTAGCAGAATGTTGAAACATGCATGACAATTTAAAAGAGAATTAAGGCTGATTAAACTCCACATATAATATATTTATATATATAAATATGTATTTAGCCGTTTGAATAATTATCTTTAGTTATTAAATAAAATTTTCCATATTTGGAAAAATATAAAGGATAATGATTTTCTCTTCGTGTCTTCTTCTTAATTTCCACTTCTTTTCTGCTCGTAGGATAATCAATATTTTTTCTCACGTCAGTTGATATTAGAGCTGGCAAGTTCCTATTGAGAAAGTTGAGCATCAAATCCAATGGAAGGTCATTATAGTCGTGATTGTGGTTGTGTCAGGCAGGTTCTAGCTAAAGAAGCTTCACATCGTGGTCATAGCACCCAAGACAAGATTGAAGTTTTACAAAGATAAGTCTCAAATCTAACATAGCATCTAGTGGTGCGAGATCTCGAATATTGTGAAATCTTATATCGTGGATCTGAGTCTACCTTCAAGAATCCTTCTCACCAACGGGTTACATACCAAGAACTGCTGGTGCAGTTAGTATCAATAGTCAAACTTCAGTTCTAATGAATGACAAATTATTAAAGTTACATGTTGTGTTATCTAATCTCTTTACCGAGTGTGTAGGAATTGATGAGTCTAAAGAACCTGACACCATACTGAAGTCCAGATATGCGATTCTGGCAAGAAGTCCAGCTGGATCTGCGGGACTTGAAAGTTGGCTGAAGTTCAATCGGGATGTTCGATTCTAGACGATTGGCTGAAGTCTGAATGTGTGATTTCGATAAGAAGACATGATGGGTCAAAAGGCAAGTCAACTGACTGCAATAGATAAGTGAGGTAAGCCACTGGAGGAGAGTGATTCAGTGAGGACGAGTCCTAGTGGGATTGTAGGTGCTAATACAATTTAGTTCCATTTTGAAAGTCTAAACTGAGACCATGCCTAGATTCTGGTATTGGGAATACAGGATCTAATTAATAATCATTTTATTTTATATTGTATTAACTCTATTTTGCAGGTTATATTTGACTATACTTGTTGGACATTGCATGAGTTGCAACGTTAGGAAGATGAAGGGGGTGTCCATTCACTTTCATCTTCCTCCATTATGTGTCATTAATGCATCGGTTGCATATTAGTAGATTCTCCTCATATATATTGATGTGTCCAACAGTAATCGGAGAGGATTAGAGAGTGCACAGCGGAGGCGACGGTGGGAAAAGAGAACATCCTATGGAAAGAGATTTTGCTCGTGAAACTCGAAGGGCTTTCCGATTTCATCTATGATCGCGCTTTCGACATCAAGCAGCATCTTCGCCAACGTCGTCTTCAATTTCTTCTTGGGAGATGACTATGAGTTGTTTACAGTTTTATCTTGTGTTTCATGCATAATAGAGGATACAATGGTATCAGAGCTATAACTAAGCATAAAACATGACTTTCGTCGAAAAGAAATGTCTCTTCCGCCTTTGCCAGGCGAGATTTGTCGTGATCTGCTGCAATTATCGAGCACGAGAGATTGCTAGCTATCAGCTTTCGAGGCCGAAGAGTGCCGGCAACCACGTCGAGAGGCCAATGATCGACAGTTGCGGCAACCGCGTTAGTTGCGGCAGAAGAAGTGAGCGTCGCGATCGCCGTAGAGAAAAGAAGAAGAAGTTTAATCGATTAAACTAATCCATTAAAATAATTTTTGATTGATTCAAAAAATTATGTAATCGATTAAGCTGATGAAGCATAGTAAATCTGTATAATCGATTTGAGTAATCTCAAATTTTTTTTTTAAAGAAAAAGCTACGGTGTCGTTTTCTCTTCGTCACCAAAACTGACGCAAGCATCAGCAAGGGTCTAGTGACCAGTGTCCATGGCAAGTGAGGATCGACTACTGAGTTGAAAGGTCGGCAATTGATGATCAGCTTGTTCGTCGTGTAGAGAAGAAAATGCTACAATATTTTTTACGGTGTCATGTTTTTAATTGATTAAACAATCGATTGAAGAAATTGAAATTTTAATTGATTCAAAGATCAGGGAATCGATTAAACTGACAAAGATGAACAGTATCGATTACGGTTCATCCATCAAAAACAATGTTTGAAAAAAAAAAAATGTTAACAATAGATTATGCATGAATGGTTCTAAATAATTGCCCAACTTGATCCGAATCTGTTCATTTTTTAATCAATTGAGGTTAATTAGATTTTAGTTTAATTAATTGAAAATTGAACGAGACCAATTTAGTCCAATTAAACTAAGATCTGATTTAAATTATTAGTTAGTTTAATCAGACCAGTTTGATTGAATAATACCAAAGTCTGGTTCAGACCATTGATTGGTTTAACTAGATCATATTATTAGTGAATTAATTGAGGTGGCTTAATTACATGAGTTAGGCTGTCCAAATCAGACCATCGAATCAGGTTTTTGACCCAAGTCTGGTTTAAACCATTAGTTGATATAACCATACCAGCTTTGGTTCAATAAGACCTAGTTCTGGTTTAAATTATTGGTTGATTTGATCAGGTCATTTTGGTTCAATTAGACTTCATTTTGGAACAAATCATTAGTTGGTTTAACAAAATCAGTTTGATCTTAACCAGAATGAATTGGGCTTGGGCCAAATATGATCAAATGACCAAATTTATTCTATTGGGTCAGATTTGATCAAATAGATTAGATTTGTTCTAATGGGTCAAACTTAAACCAATAGGCATTGGTTTGATCAAACGGACCAGAGTTTGATCAATAAGTTTGAGATTGATTGAAATAGACTTAGATTAAACAATAACATGACAAAGGTACAAAAAAATCTCTGTCCAATTAGATTAGTTCTAACGAGCATATTAGTCAGAGCTCAAGATCTGGATTCATAATCGATCGATCAAATGAGTCAGTCGATTTAGACTCCTGAAAATCAAAAAGATTTATTTTTTTAATAATATTGGTTTTATGCCTGTATAAATTGAATTAAGCCAATTTTGTACTAGTTAGTTAGTTTTGTACTGACTTATTTAATTTTAATTTATAGATGGCATGGATGATTACCAGTCTTGGAAACTCACACAAGAAAAGTTTCTAACCCTGGATAATTATAGGATCTGGGCGTTGATTCGTTAACTGTCGAAGAATCCAAAGGTGGTAGCACACCATATATGGAGGCTCTCCAAAGGGAGAATCTTATATGCATAGTTGTGTGTGGAACTACTTCACCATGAGTTCCTAGAGGAAGTGTTGGTGCGGTTAGTACTAACGGTCTAACTCAGGTTTTGATGAATGACAAAGTATGTTAAGTTAGTTTTGTTGTAATCTAACACTTTGATGGGCCAACCGGATAGCTGGAACGAAGCCCAGCTAGGTTGACGGGCCGACCGGATAGCTGACACGAAGTCTAG
>JBBMJZ010000081.1:10535999-10546920 GCA_037833815.1 Zingiber zerumbet | reverse complement strand
TGTATATTAATGCTCGACTAGGAATAGTTAAGAGTAGTGTTCTATGTATATCTACAATATCTCACTATCAATTCAACTAATTGATATGCTGTAGATAAGAACATACTACCCAAGGATATTATTATACTTATTCAATCGGCACTGAACTGAAATAAATATAATAACAAACTTTGCCTTTTATTAATAGTAAAATATATGATACAAAAATGAGTCCTTTACAATCATCTCATAATTGGTACTAGGGCTAATACTAACAGTACTTGCCTTTATCTGTCAATCGTGATAAACTAATCACACGTCAAGACACTCATCTTAAATCAACATCCTGTAAATCACATGATATATAGTTTAGCTAACAATATATGCAACAACTAATTAAACGCAAAATCCAAACTAATTAGGGAAAACCCTACTCAAATGATTATTAATTACCCTAATTAATGATTAACTTCAATTACTCTCATCCATGAATCCTTTAATCTTTTCAATTATAATCTACAATCCATTAATCAATCCAATACAACTTAATTAATTTTTATAATCAATTAACCCATCATTCAATCCGTTGTATCATCTACTAACATCATAAATCAACCCTATATAATTCATCCATCTCAATTAATCCAAAATTACCAACCAAGAACCCATTAATCCCAACCATGATCAATCACAATATCAATCTAATGATCAACACACATATTAACATTATGATCAATTTCTAACCACCCAATCTGATAATTAATCTAGTTCATTAATCCAATTAGGTTTAACTCAAACCATTTCCATTACCAACATTAGATTAGGCTTACACATGAATCAACTCTAAAGATCACTAAAAAATTGACGATGGTCACTGGTGGCCCACAATCAAAGGAATCCATGACCAGAAATGGGTACCCTAATCTGTGGATAGTCCACAACAGGGATGGTCAGAACTACAAAGGTTAGTGAACCAATTAAGCACAATATCCCAATATAGAAAAATATAATCAGATCCCTGCTAATTTGATACTAAACACATCTTACCCCAAATTAGATTTATAGATTCCTCTATGATGAAATCTAAATGCTATTGTGGTGTCGAGCCAGGGTAGAGGAGGGTAGCGATGGCGCTAGGGCATGTCAATTGTAGTACTCCTTTCTTCGACAAAGCTAATCCTACCCAGTCTGTCTAAATTGGAGACGGTAGAGGGGCGTGGGTGAATCACCAATGGCGACATCGCTATGCTGGCTGCTTCAGCGGTGAGGGAGAGTCACGAGAGGGAGAGGGCGACGATGAGGGGAGATCGAAGAGAGGACCGACCGGGGCTGCGCCGATGGTCGGGTGCGAACAGTGGCGGTGCTCGGTGACACTGGGAGAGGAATCGCAAGAGAGGGGGGGAGAAGTGGCGTGAGTCGGGAAGGGGAAGAAGAATCGGGAGAAAGGAATGAGGGGAAATAATTTATGTTAGGTTTATAAGTTTAGATTAATCCAACTATAAGTTTAATTAAGTCTAACAACTCTCACTTGAGTGATATTCCAAATATATCTCCTCTAAGCCTAATCATTTCATTCACTTAAACGTGTCATACACATTATGTTTAACTCTAAAAAAATTTCTAAAAATTCTAAAAAAATCTAATAAGGTTATTCGTCTAATAACACCTATTGTTAAATTTGTCGTATCTTACATAGATAATTGAATAGCACCTAAATGTAATAATTATTTGATATGTATTTTACATTCCTCTGTCTCACAATTTATATATTTTAAATCTTGGGCTTTAATTGTTAATTCGGGGTTAATTATTGTAAGTTTGCAATAAACTCTCTCACGATCCCAAATTTGGTTGGATTTTCTCTAATAATATCTAATTTTGCTAATATAGAAATAAGAGAGTCTAAGTCTAGTTGATGAGTATTAATCATTTGAAGTAATTGTTTTGGGACTATTAGATCTGATAGGATTATCCATGTAGAAAAATAATCGTAAAAGGTACTTGACCAGCCCAGTGTTTCTAATTTTCTTGACATTCAGAAAAAGTGAGAGCATAAGTTTGGAGATTAGAACTTAGGGTTGAGTTATAATAAATAATTTAAAAATAGGAACGTAATCTAATTTTTATGCATCAGATCAAGATAACAAGGCATTTTAGCTTAAGTAAAAACTAAATTATAAAGATACCAAGGCACTTAAGGTTGATAACAACATGGGCTTGACTACACTCAAAAAGATTTTTAATAAATGATTTTAAATAAGTTTTTTATATTAAATAAATAAGTTTGTGTATAGAAACGGCTTATTTAAAAAAAAAATCTTGTTTTTATTAGTTTGTACCGGATATTTAGTTTATACTACTTAATCCTAAGGACGATCAATTTGATATTATATAAAATTTTCATCAGTTATAAGTATAAATAAGAAAGAGCGAAAAAAACCTTTCTAGTACTGGTCGAGCCAACTTTTTAAACTGACTAATCTTGAAAGTGATCGGTCCGGTCCTAGAAATATTTTCTACCGACTATTAGGATAAATCGAAAAGCGCTCACGGAGGTTCATTCATATGGCCAGTATTTTTAGAGTTCTTGTCGTCCCACGGAAAAAAAATCTCTCCTATATATTATAATTAAGATTCCTTAGATATCTTATATAACTGTTTAAAGGATCTAACCACGCATTATTGCCCTCGTACGAGGACATGCGTTTTTACTCTAGATGTTTTATTTATTGGATTAAATGTTCAAGAAACTCAAAAAATAATTATAGAGCTAATTGAGCTAGGTAAAAATTCACTTACAATTTTTTAATTAATACAGTCAGTATCCTGCTCCAGGTCAGCCAAGCTTGCTTACTCGATCCAATCCTGAGTAACTCAGTCATTTTGCTGAGTCACCAATAGTCGGATTACATTTAGTCGTGTTAAGTCGAGTTGAGCTACTCCTAGTTTACCGGACTACAAAAATTTCTTGGTTTACCAATGGAATTTTCCGTCGACAATCTGTTGGTATATTCATTTACCGATGGAATTCCGACGGAAAAGCATTTGTTGAAATATTATTTGTCGGAATAGGGGTTTCTAACAGAAAATAGAATTTCGTCGGTATTTTTATGATGGACCAAATATTCTGTCAGTACACATCGCTGGGGATATTGTGCGCTGTAACCAAAATTACTAACAGAAAAAGTAGTTCTGTCAGAAAAATACCGTTGGAAACAGGAGTTCCGTCGGTAATTACAAGCCAGAATTACCGACAGAAACAGTAGTTTCGTCGGTGAATATCGACATGGAATACCGACGGAAACTTTATTTCCATCGGTATTCTGTCTCTAAAATAAATTAAAATGGAAATATTTATATTCGGGATCTACCCTGTATACAATTTACATATCTATATAATCATCATAGACAATGTCTTTTCATACATATAAACATCACATTTTATAATTATATTTTGCACATCCTAACAATCCATATGTATAATCACATTTTACACGTCCTAACAATCCATACATGTTTCTATATTTTGAATGATTTCAAGGACACCGTAACTCAGCAACTATTTATACATTCTGAATGGCTCTTAGCAAAGTTCTTAAACTCTTCGACTTCAGCAATAAAATCATATATGATAAATCTATTTTCTAATCGATTGTATATCCAAGTTTTGTTTATAAACATTGTAACCTAATGAGAATACAATTTAAAACACTTTTAAACAAGCATCCCTTACACAAGCATGTGCATCTCCAAATTGGTTAATATGTCGAGAACTATGTAACTCAATCACTTAACATGTTTAATACTCTCATTATTAAAATCAAAATGTATATTATCTAAAGCATAAATTTGCACAAGTATAACAATTACCATAAAACATAACAATCACCATAAAACATATATGCATTATTAACCTACAAATCACCATCAACATGCCAACTATTTAATATAGCATATATGTAAATGTATTGTTTAAGAAAAAAAAAAATACCAGAAGGGTTAATAGAAAAAGAGCAGCAAATACAATACACTACAAAATAAAAAAATAAAAATTACCTAAAATTTAACTGAAACAATCACAACTAAAATTAATTAGAAATATAACAAAAGGTTGATGATCATAAAAGCTCCCAACTGCGATCAAGTGGTCGAGTACACGACCAACCACATTTAACAGGTGGTTGCTGGCCACACGGGCAGCCGCATCCAACAAGTGGTGGCCGACCACGATGCCAATAGGTGGCGGCTAGCAACTGGTGGCTGGCACAACCGCCATCACGCGGCTGGCGGCTGGACACGACGCCGACCGTGTTTTGGCGGCCTGCACAGCTGCCAGCATGCCCCTGGCGGCCTATACAACCGTAAGCATGCACCTGGTGGCCTGCACGGCCTCCAGCATGTGTATAGCATCCTGCACAGCCCCAGGCACGTGCCTGGCGGCCTACACATCCACAAGCATGCGCCTGGCAGCTTGCACAACCGCCAGCAAGTGGCTGGCAGTCGGAAATGCTACAAGGCACGTGCTGGTGGTCGGAAAGGCCACCAGCAGCGTGTTGGCGGCCGAAAATGGTGCTATCCGTGTGTTGGCAGCCGAAAACGCCTCTAGTCGCGTGCTAGCAGCTGAAAATGCCTCCAGTCGCGTGCTGGTAGCTGGAAACGCCGCTAGCCGAGTGTTGGTGGCGGGAAACGCCGCTGCGCTTGGTAGCGTGTACATCGGCACCGTAAAAGAGGAAAAAGTTGATGGAAGAAGGTTACTTGGAGAAAATGCCGCCAGAGAGGAATGTTGCCGCCGGAGAGAAGATACACATGCGCGAGAGAAAGACAGGGCACAAGTGTCCTAATAATTTCAAGTTTTCCAACGGAATTAGGATTCTGTCGATAATTATCGACGGAATTCTATATCCGTCGGTAATTACCGATGGAATTATATATTTCGTCAGTAATTACCTATGGAATCCTAATTCCGTCGGAAAATCAAAAAAATTTTACGTTTTTCGTCGATAATGTCGAATAAATACCTACAGAATATGTTTCCGTCGGTATATTCTGTTGGTAAACTAGGAAATTTTTGTAGTGTACTATGAAATGGAGGTAGAGAACAAGTGTGATCATTTTCTTATAGCCTCTTACCAGGACTAGCATCCTTTAAAAGGCTATATAATATTTTATTGAACTTAACTTGACCATGCCTTTGATCTTGATTAGATCTCATGTTATTTAGACCTGATTATAATTCAGAATTGTTGCTTTTCATTAAATCTCAACCATTAATCTTAACCTCCAATGTTGATTAAGATTCATGGTTCAAAAATCCCGATTACAATTCATCAAAAGTTTAAAGTTATTATTTATATATATATTTTTAAAATATAATATAATTTTATAATTTTGGAAAAATAAAAAATACCTTAAACTTATTTGAGTTTCCTACTTGTCCCCTTAAGATATAAAGGAAACAAAATTCATGTAGTTCATTTATCTTTTCATCTTTATTGTCTTAAAAGTGGTATTATTTGCATCTTTTTTTCATTCCTGTAGTGGTTGTTCAATTCCTTTTATATAAAAAATCTTTAACCTCATCTGAAAGTTGCATTGTACAACTCTCATCCTATTATCTAGCAACACTTTAGTTATCAAAGAGTCAGGAACCACAATAGATTGCATTGGATTTAATATCCCTCAAAGTGGGCTCACATGTGATTTAAGACTTATGATATCAAAATCCGTTAAGTGATCTAACTTAAGGTTATTGGATATCGAGTTATTAGATGTGGACCTCATATGTGTAGAACCCATTATCCATATTCTAATCTATGAGTTGATAATGGATTTCCACTATATATAGAGTTAGTCCCGAACGGTTTAGGTATCTTGACCTAACTTCTTGTTCCCTATTGACAAGAAGTTTTGTGGAGCCATCACCCCCTAATGCCCTTGGAAGATCTTCTCCCTTTACTTCTGCTACTTCTTCTTTCTCAGGTATTTCTGGATTGCTTGGACAACACTAAAGACAAGAATGACTCTTCAATCAGGTTTTATGCTTCATGTTATTACGTCATGTTTTTGACATAACTAGATCCATCATAAATCTTGTGTTTTCTCTGTACGAATTCCTTTTGTTCCTAGAATTTGTGTGGTTAGGAGAAACAAATTCCTTTCAATTGGTATCAGAGTCAAAACTTTGTTTCTTCCTGAATTTGTTTCTATGGTAATACTGTTGTTTTTGGTTGATCGTTGTTTACATGCTAGATTAGGCTTTGCTAGTATTTGATTGTAAAAAATCTTGTGTAAGAAAACTTAGAAAAGACTTGTTTTTCAAGTTTTTCATGATTGTCACAAAGAACACGAAGAATAGTGGTGAATTGCTTCTGTCTTCGGAAAGAACCATTGCATCTAACCTAATTTTAGGTCAAATTGCAATGGCTCAATCCATTAGTTTTGTATGTCAATCAATTACTAAGCCTAAATTTACGAACATAACCATTCAGAATCAATTGACTTAATTGATCAATTGACCCTAATCGATTGACTCACCGAAGAGGATCAATTTTAATCAATTACATGTTTGATCATATCTGCCTAATCGAATGGTGATTTTCACCAATCGATTGAAAGCTTTAAAATCGAACAAAGAAATGATTGAAATCGATCGATTAATCGATTAAAGCTACCAAAATCGATTAGATTTATTCTCAATCGATTTACAGCTTTAAAGGATAAATTATGAATCGATTGACATTTATTTCCAATCGATTCACATATCTACATGAAACAATGAATGTTATTAAAAAAACAAAAAAAGACCATGCAAAGAAACTTCCAAGAAGCATCAACTTCTTCAAGGGTGGTTCTTCTCAATTATTTTTGTTTTAAGATCTCTCAATAACATTCTCACTGAATCATGCCAATATAGAAATCACATATAATAGACTTTTAAATCGATTGGGTGATACTAATCGATTGCTATAAGACATCAATCGATAAATAAGCCTAATTTTGGGTTGTTAAGGTTGATTAAGCGATTATTTGTTCAGTTAAAGTTTCTAGGGTTTTCTTAAGTCTATCTGCACATGTGCTACTAAATTGAACTATTGCGTCGGTCCAAAGGAAGACACTTTAAGTAGGTTTAATGCATTTTTTTTGTGTGTGTGTGTATGCCAAAAGTAATTGATCCAAAAGAAATTATTTTTATACTAGATGTATGTTTCTAGGTAGCCTACAACTATAGAACATAATTTATTTTATTCAGATCATGCACAAAATATATCAGCCTAAAGGAAGACATATTGAATGACAGATTAAAGTTGTTGTAAGATATGAACCGATTTATAACTCATATACAAAAGTCAAAATTATGCGCATAATAAGTCGACCCAAAGGAAGATTCATTATGTGGCCAATTAAAATTTGAGTTATATTAGAGAGTACCGTTAACAAATTGTATTTTAGTCCACGGAGAAAAAAACAATGTTATATATTTGGTATCTCGTAAAGAGCCTATTTATATGCATTTAAATTTGATTTTATTTGCATAATCTTATTCATGTTCTTGGTTTTAATTAAATTGTGAACTTATATAATTTACTCTCCTTTAATTTCAGTGCAATCTATTACTACCAATATTAATAACATCCCCACACTAACTGGTTTAGATTTTGCCGAATAGAAAGAGTACGTTGTCATAGTCTTAGGTTGCATAGACTTAGACTATACATTGAGACATGATCACCCCGCACCCTTGACTAGTGCTATCACTATAGATCATAGGGATAAATTTGAAAAGTGGGAGCGATGAAATCATATGTGTTTAAGTATCATGAGGCTTTCCGTTCCAACACCAATTAAAGACTCAATAATTGAGGGAGAGGATTCTAGGAGTTTCCTTAGCCAATTAGCAGACCATTTTGTGACATATGAAAAGGTCGAGACTATCACACTTCGTTTGAAATTGGTAACTATGCAGTATAACGACAAAGGAAACATAAGGGAGTACATTATGAAGATATCTAATATCATCATAAGCCTGAAAGCACTTAAACTCGATATGTCAGAATCTATGTTAGTGCATTCTATCTTGATGTCTCTGCCTACAAGATTTCATATAATACTCAAAAGAAAAAATGGACATTGATTGAGCTTATAGCTTAGTATGTGCAAGAGAAAGTGCTCACATAGCATCTAGTTCTCAAGATTCGGGCAAGAAGAGAAAGAGGATCAACAAAGCAAAGGGAAAGCAAACTGGAGATTATGGGGGGCATGACCATAAGGAGAAAAAGAAGCAGTATAAGGAATCTTGTTAGTTTAGAAGTCAATTTGGCTATTATATCTGCTAACACTTAGTGGATAGATACCGGTGCTACTACTCACATAAGTGTCACTATGTATGATTGTCTTAGGAGCCGACTTCCGCTTGATGATGAAAGATACATATTTATACGGGGAATGGAAAGAAGATTAAAGTAGTACAGTTGATAGTTATTTTTATACTTTGTTTAGGAATTAATGTCATTCTAGATTTAGAAAATATATTTATTGTACCATTTTTTCGATAGAATTTAATTTAAATTTCTTATTTTGACAAATCAGATTATTTTTGTTCATTTAGAAATAAAATTTTAAATATTTTTTTAAAATTCAGTGTTTGTTGACAATGGTTCATTGGTTGATAAACTTTATAAATTAAACACCATAACTCCTATGAATAACAATATGATAATGCATAGTATAAGTACGAAACACAAATTGACTAACGAGATTTCGTCTATGTTGTGACATAGGCGTTTATGATATATATCTAGATAATGCCTAGAAAAGTTAATGTCACATGGAATTCTCGATTCTCTTGACATGTAAAACTTTAATGTTTACATAGCGAGTGTTAAGGGAAAAATAACTAACAAATGGAATAAGGGAGCAAATCGATATAGTGACATTTTGGAGCTGATACATTCGAATGTTTATGGATCATTCCTTAAGGTATCTTGGAATGGATACACATATTTTATTAGCTTCATAGATGATTACTCTTGATTTAGTAATCTGTATTTTATTTATGAGAAGTTGCAATCGTTGCATATGTTCAAAATTTTCAAAGCCGAAGTTGAAAATTAAAGTCATTCGATCTGACTGTGGAAGTGAATATTACAGTTGATATGATGGATCATGTGAACAACACCTAAGAACTTTTATAAACTACTTTGTTGAGTGTGGAATTGTGCCTCAATATACCATCTCTAGTTCACCTAGTCAAAATGATGTAGCTAAGTGTCGCAATCAAATCCTAAAAGATATGGTAAGATGTATGATGACTTTCACTTTTCTTCTGAAGTCTTTGTGGCGCGAGACACTCAAGACTGCAGTTTACTTACTCAATAAACTACCTAGTAAGACAGTAACTAAAACTCCATTCGAGATATGGACGGATAGACAACCTAGCATTAACATTTACATATCTGGGGTTATCCAGATGATGCTATGCCTTAAAGGCCTAACAAAAGGAAACTGGACTCAAGAACAGTTAGTTACCAGTAATTTGATAGGTTACTCTAAGAAATCAAGGGGTATAAATTTTATGATCTCTCTAAGAGATTCTTCTTCAAAATGAAAAACAACAAATTTATTGAGAACAATGAAAGTGATATTCCATGCTGCACATTCTAGATATTGTACATTCAGTGGGAGTAGTGAGTTGAGATATTCCTGTGTCATTTCTAAGGTACTTGAAGGAGCTTATCACTCAAATTGAAATATTGCCTCATATTAAAGAGCAAATGCTTGATCAACCACTTTAAACACTAATGCCATTAAGACAATCCACAAACAAACAGAGAACCATGACTTTTCATGATTATTGCTCATCTCCAAGACATTAATTACAAGGAGACTTTTTCACCTGTGTCGACGAAAGACTCCCTTAGGATAATCATGACACTTGTAACACATTATGATTTAGAGCTACACCAAATGAACTTAAAACTTGTATTCCTTAATGGAGATATATATATATATATAACACAAGTTTTACATCAATCAACTGGAGAACTTTGGGTCTCAGGACTCAAAGCGCCTAGTATGTAGATTATATAAATCCATTTATGGTTTAAAACAAGCATCAAGTGGTCAACTCATTTAGATTTATAGAAAATCCTGCTGATCGGTGCATATATGTCAAGTTCATTAGGAGCAAATTTATTATACTTGTCCTATATGTGGATGACAAATTACTTGCATGAAACCAAGTCATTTATATCCTATATTTTTGAAATGAAAGATTATAGTGAAGCATAATTTGTTTTAGGCATATAGATCTGCCATGATCGTTTAAGAGACATTCTTGGACTTTTACAACATGCCTATATTAAAAATGTTTTTATAAGATATGACATACAAAACTATGCACCTGATGACACACCTATGTCTAAAGGTGATAAATTTAGTTTACAACAGTGTCCACGCCTTGAACTTAAAATAAATGAGATGGAACAATTCCCTTATGGGTCAGTTGTAGAAAGTCTCATATATGCACAGATTTGTACATGACCAATATAGTATTTATAGTGGGGATGTTAGGAAAATATATTAGTAACCTAAGACCATCTCACTGGAAAGTAGTACAGAGAGTTATGCAATATTTGCAAAGAACTAAGTGACACATATACACTTATTGGAGGTCAGATCACCTAGAGGTAGTCAGATATTCAGAGTCTAATTTTAGGAGGTCCACTTTGGACTATATTTTCATGTTTTCTAGAGGGGCTATATCTTAGAAGAGCGTCAAGTAGACACTAGTTGTCACGCCCCGGAGGAGTCCCTGTCCGAAAAAATTTCGGCAGCATCTCCCCTGTACGGCGGACAATCTGAAACTCTCTACATATCCAAATACCTCAGCCACATGCGGCTGGAATAATAACAGTAAATAAAAATACAGTCACAGACATTCCAC
>JBBMJZ010000081.1:10462424-10475312 GCA_037833815.1 Zingiber zerumbet | reverse complement strand
TATATACAAGAATATGATATACATGAGTCCATACAATCATCAAATGATTGGCTCTAGGGCTCTAACTAACAAAATAGAGGTAAAATCATTGCTTATGGGATAGTTTATGTAGTTGTGAATAGAGACATACTCATAAGTTAAGGTCATCTTGATAATTGTGTAAAGATGAGATTATTTATGCAATGATTGGAGTAAATGAACCCACTATTTACTAAATCTACTTAGAGTCAGATTGGAATTCATATGTTGAATTCAATATTAGACATTAGATATGTATAGATCGAAATCTGTACGATCTTAGATTTTTATAGAAAACATGCACTCTTTTTAGTAAAGAGAATAACACCATAACATGTGATTCATACCACATATGCTATGACGACAAGAAGGGTAGTAGAAGAATGGATCCTGACTTCTCTACTATGTGATACTCTTGAGATTATAAGTTAATCTCAGTTTTACCCTAAGTGATTATTTAACTGTTTACTTGAAATTCTGATCAGTGTCTGCTACTTTAAAATGTTTCATATTGGTTACGGGTGATTTGGTCTATGGAGTATAACTAAAAAAGTAACTGATTAGAATGAATATATTCTAACTAAAAAGGAAGATTAAGATTGATTTACATATATGACATTTATTCATTGGTACCAGTTATATTTTTATTAAGTATATAAAATGTAATTGTGAATAAATGTGTTAATTAGAGATATTGAATATACTTTTGACATAATAGTCATTATGAGGGATTATAGATGTTTATATTGATATATTGATGTAAATAATTCAATCTAGGGTAAAGATAAGTTTTTTGATGTCTCTGATTCATTCTATAGAGCAGTTATGTAAGATGTAATAATCTTCTTAGCAATAATTGCTCAATGTGCTTGTTGTCATACAAACCATTTTCCCTGTATGGATTGAATGTTCTTGTTTGGTCTTTGTGATTGATTGTTTTTTGTTCTGGTCTTTGTGACTTGATCATCATAGTCTATCTTTGATGGTCTTTATCCTTCATGATCTTTGTAATCATTTGCCTTTGTGGTTTAATTTGAACGAGTGGGAGATGTTGGCATTACTGTTGTGTGTGCAACGTAAACATAGTTTACTGCTACGTTATTGCTGCGTGCAGTAACATAAACCATTTACTCCACAATCATTACTGTGCCCAAGCAACAAAAGGAAGACGAGACCGGAGAAGAAGGTGTGTGTGTGCGAATCGGTTGTGAAAAACATTCAGACAGAAGAGGGATTTGGTTCGTGAACTTTGTGAAGAGTTTTTCGATCTTGTTTCGTGATCACTTTTCCGATATCAAGCGGAGATCAAGATCGTCTCGAGAGATGCTACATGGACAGCGATAATGCAGATTGCAGAGACAACCATATCAACAAAACTGTCTCTTGTGTATTTCTTGCCTGCTCCATTTGAATTGGCAAATCTGAAATAGGTGCCTGATTCAAAGGAGGCATATCAAATATTGGAATGATATTTAGAAATGTACAAACACCCATCAATCTTATTTACCTTTATTACAAGAAAAAAAATTATTGATTTTCAGTCGAAGTTAAATTCGAATCTCCCTCTACCCTTTCGTTGGCTTTCCCTCTCTCTCTCTCTGTTTCTCTCGCACTTTGGGTTCTGCTGGCGCCGGCTTATGGATGTCGCCTCCGAGTCCGATTCCGGCGACGGGGAGTGGGAGATCTGCAACGACAGAGGCTTCATCTACAAGCGTCGCCGCCGCCGTCGCGTGCTGGATCCAGTGCAGGCGGAGGCGGGCACGAGCGCTGCAGGGGATTCGGAGGCGGAGCAGAGGCGGTGCCGCCGTGATTTACGGCGGCGGTGCCTCCTCCACCTCCGGGATCTGTTTCGGAGGGAGTTGGAGCTTCTGGAGCCCCTTTCGTCAGGTCCTGTCGATCTCACCCCCGCGATGCCGACTGAAGCTGCTCCGGAAGCTTCGCCGGCGGTGGCCGAGCCTCCGCATCCGGATCCTGGAGAAGATATCCAGAAGTCCTTAGTCGATGACCTACTTTCTCAGGTACGGGGACGATCCCAAACAGTCGTAATCCTTTGAAATTCTGAGGGCTAGGGTTAGGGTTTGATTTCCAAATTTACTGATTTACCAACCCTTTTGCGTTTTAGGTAGAGATTCAAGAAGCGATTCTTCGGAAGCTCTCAGAGAGCTGCGATTATGTGGAATCTTTGTGCAACGAAAAAGAAGAGAGATTGCTGGAATCTCTATTGGCGTTGCCAATTTGGGGAAGTCCTCGCTCTCTTGTTCTCGCGTTATCTAAATGATCTCAAGATAACATCTTTTACCTCCATTAGGGAAGCATGTTTTCTGTACAATTATGTATGAATGGGTTTTTGTTTGCTTGCTGATTCTTATATATCTATTTGCGCCTGACGTTTTGGAAGAAATGAAGTAATGCTCATGCTCTGTTAAAAAAAAAACTACTTTAGGTTGTCTCTGCCATGAATTAACTAGCTTGCATACATGATTTCCTTAAACCATGGAAGTTTTTCTTTTACCACTTGAGAAAGCACATATCTGGAATTTAGTTATATTTGCCACAGTGATCCATAAAATGAACTTAAAGTTCATGTCTTATTGAAACTATACCTTGTTTATGCATTTGACCTAATTTTGTCGAAATCTGATTCATTTCTTCAGGCATACCATTTAGACAAGATTGTCTTTTTTTTTTAAAAAAAAATTTTATTTTAGCCTTTTAGTATTGTGTGGTAGCTTAAGTCTGATATGCTCCTTCTCTGTTTGTAGATTGAGAGACATTTATGTTCAGATGTAGGAGAGAATTCTTCTGTCTTGGGGAATTCTAAGCCTTCTGGTGTTGTTTATTTATACTTTCTAGAATACTTGATATAAATAAACCTGTGAAGAACTTAAGTGATAATTGAGAGTTTTACATTCATTTTTTTCCATGTCATGCTAGAAATGATGCCTAAAATAGTTGAATGAGTAAAACAACTTTAACTAGCATTTTCCAATGATAGATGAAGATCTAGAGTTTGAGACTCAGATATGGTGTATTATTAGGAATTTTTCATTTTAATGGATAATAGATTTGAGAAAGTTGGCTGTTAGGATAAACCTCCATGTGCACTTTCCCAATTTATCGCCAATGAAAAACTTTTATGGGGCCGGGCCGGTCATTTAGATTCAACGTTATGATTTGGTTAATCAAATTAATGCAACTTGCATTTACAAATTTACCTATCAATTCAACTGCATCTTAGTTTCTAAATTCAGTTGTTAATGCATTCAAGGCATTAGCCATTCGGCCCATTCACCAAGAGACAAACATACTGGTGCACTTAGCCACCAGAAGTGAGACTGGATTGACCAGCAAGTAGTTATTGTTATTGCATTTACAGGTTCATATATGAGTTGAGTTGTGTCATTGTTGAAAAAATCGGCAATGGTCATTCCTGCTGGAAATTGTCCAACCATTGCTAGATCTCTAACTCGGTTGATAAGAGCATTAGAAGTTATTACCAAAGTCTTAGATTTAAAATCCACGTAGATGCAAATGTGAGTGTTCTCAAGTCTAAGTAGACATAATTCATTTCCAGAATCACACATAAATCCATCATTTCTTCCTACACTTCATAGGCATCAATAAGAAAACAAGATAAAGATTACTTTTCAAGGATAGAAGAAAAATGACATCCTTTGAAACAACTGACTTGCATGCTCAAAACTGAGTTGCTTCCTTGACAAAAGAAGAAGAAAAATTAACAAACTCATAATGCAACAGTGTTTCCAAAATAAGACAAGTCAGTGAGGTTGTAGGTACAGTGGTTAATTCCATTGGAGCTTCTACATGATAATAACCTAGCCTCGACGACATGGCCATGTGAACCCAAGACAACTATGTTTTCTTCTTGGGATAAGTAACTTTTGCGTGACACAGGGTTAGAACTATACCATGTTGCTCAGGAGGCAGCTCCTTTAACATATATGCTATGGCATTCTCATGCTTCTTTTGTACTTCATGAAGCTCCCTTTGTTGTTCGATCAAAAGCTGCTCTAGTTTCTGAGAAAGGGATTGCATATATTCCGACTCCAAAGGATCTGATGTTTCATGCAATTGCTTATGGTCTTCTTTGTTCTGCTCCGACTTGGAACCAAAGTTACATGTCTTAGATCCAGTGGAGAAAACTGCTTGTTCATGATTTTCGTTTGCCTTGTTACCAGAGGCTTGCTTATTTGATACAGATAATGGTGATGGTCCAATCACTACTTTGTTTTCATCATGATCACTAAAATGTGAGGAATTTCTCTGTAGTTTCAGAGAAGAAGTATTTGAGTGATATTCCCTTTGGTTTTTAAGAAAGGAGCCATCGTTCCCATCATAAAACTCAACAGATATATCCTGACTTCCATGTGAAATCAACTCAATAGATGCATTTGATTGTGCAAAGGATGATGGTGAGTCTGCACCAGCTGCCTTTGGAGAATCAGACCAGTATTTTCGACCAGAAGGAAGACGCTCCAGACAGAAATTACCTGATGAATCTTCAGCTTCAGAGTCATGTTCATTGCTGTCTGAAACTGTTCCATTCTCAAAAGGCCTCCAATCAGGAAAATAGGCTTGTATCTCAGTATCTATCATTGATGCAATGGTTGTGACATCTTGATCAGTGAGGTCTAATTCTGCCACCATTTCAGTTGCAACACTCACAGATGTGTCTGCTACAATATCAAATGGGAAAAGAATGTTCCGAACCTGACCTGGAACAAGTCGACAATAATTATAAGTTAAGAATGGTCATAATGTTAATCCACGACTCAATTCATAAAACACACGCTCGTGAACCTGTAGAATCTTCAAAGCGCAACTTCAAAGAAATTGGATCGATGTCTTTGCGTTGACCTTCCATAGTAAAATCTACACCACTTGAACCTTGTTCGGTCTGGCCAGAATTTGGACTTGCATTGGACTGGCCACAATTATCTGCATTTCAATCTAACATTATCAAAATAAAGCGAGCAAAAGAATCTCAGAGAATGCATATCTCATAAATATCAAGGAAATAGTGTAACCATGATGAAGCTAGTCAGAGATTTTTTCTACCTGGTTGATTTGAAGTTGGTCCATGGGTGAGGTCATTTTCTGAGTCCAATTGCAGAAAAGGATCTTGTAATAATTCCTTGGCAGATAATCTTTCTGAAACGTTGGCAATGCATTGTTCGATAAACTTCTTGACTTCTGGATCTTTTACCTTTGCTAATGAGGCAGGCTTCGTTCCCTACACGTGAGAAACTAGATGTATCAGAGAGAGGCAAACAGAGAATCAGTTGATAGAATAGCTGAGATATAGTTTATATTATGATCATGGCATAAAGCTAAATAGTGTTATTTATTATAAATAAACAAACTCCAGTTACAATACAAAAAAGCAAGTAATTATCATCAATGGCCATGTTTTTCTAGCAATTATGAATTGGTAGAATGACTTTCTATCTCTTAATAATTAGTTTCTTAGTAATGTATGTGCACTAAGTTTCGTGAACATAGATTCACTAGGAGTTCAAATGTGAAACTCAGCTGAAGGATGCAAAGACATGATTTGGATGAATTGATGTCATCAAAATGAAAAACAGCTAAATTATCATGTACATGCATCAAGTTCAAGTATGAAGAGTCAAAAGTACCAAGTTGAACTTTTTAAAACAACCTTGGTCACTTTCAACATGCCAATCCTTCTTGTTTATGTCATGCACATTCACCATATCACTTAACTTGCTCACTTTTCCCTACTGACCCTATTCACTTGCTACTTCAAGACCTCAAGTGGAAGCTATTTTAGGATCAAGTGGGTTAAAATCTAGTACATCTAAGTGGAGGATACTTCTTAACATATTTTTTAGGATTTCAAATTTGTGTTTTTCATTACCATTTATTTCTTAATTGATGCAGTTACGGTTTTCTTTATGTACTTTATCGTTCATGTTATCATTTACTTATTGCTAGCAGTGTAAGATTTCGATATATAGTTGAAGATTTCTTATGCATGAATGATTTTCCACATCTTGATTATAGCATTGCTTATATTAGTGTTAAAACAACCTATGATCACTCTTAAAGGGATCCAAACAATCTAAATCACCAAGGAACTTAAGATCGAAACAAGGACTCAAAAGTTCATAAATCAAATAAAGCTTCTTGAGGTTTTCAAAAGGCATCCATGCACGATCATAGAAAAACAAATCAAGTAATCCATAATACTATTTAGTGTTTAGTACTAACATATTATATCGCAAAGAATGCTTGGTAAACTCACCGAAGTTACTTTCTTGTATATTTGTGCTGCATTGTTGCATTCCACATATGGATACTCAAATGTCACCAACTCGAGTAAACACATGCCAAATGCATATATATCTACAAGCTCATTGTATTCTTCCTCGTAAAGTTCCGGAGCCATGAACTCTGGCGTCCCTGCAATAGAACGATAAATGATGAATGATCTATACCATCATTTTATACGGTCCAATTAAGTAATGCACTAACCAATAACAGTGTGAGCAGAGTTAGCATGGCGAAGAATAGCAGCCAATCCTAGGTCACCTATCTTCACCTCCCCTTGGTTACCATTCACAAATATATTATCGCATTTCAGATCTCGATGGATAACTGGTGGATCATGACTATGGAGGTAGAGAAGCCCACTCAAAATTTGCCTTGACCACTTCTTCAATGCTCTCTTGTCTACCTGCTTATGTCTTTTTCGATACCTGATCAACAATGTTAGGAATTAGATTAGCAAGGCCAATCTGATTGTTCCTCAGAGAGTGAAAATGGCTGGCAGGAAGTACTGACTGGCGCAAGGTCCCTGACGTAAAGACCTCAGTGATGAAATTGATATTGTTGTTCTTGGCATCAACCCATGAACTGTAAAATTTGATGATGTTCTTGTGCTTCAGGGTCTTCAGCAAGTGAACCTCGGAGTAGAGCCTATCCAGGTCATCGGCGTTTCTCAGCAAATCCACCACTTTCACCTGGTTCCAAGCAACCTCTATCCCTTCCAATTCATCAAAAGCCTTGTACCTGAAGGATCACCCTCGATCGTCAAGGACTCCAACCAACTTTTTGATGCCAAATCAAAGATCGCACGCAATACAAGAAGGGGGGACAAATACACAACTTTAGCATAGAATCAACAATTAAGGATACACGGTCTTGAAAGCGCCCTTTCCTAGGACCTCATTATACTGCAGCATCGAAAGAACAAATTAGGTTTGCACAATGGAAACTTATATTTTATTTTATTGTTTACAAGGAGTTGGATTTCAGATTGGTGACGAACCCTCCCGTATCGCCTCGTGGGATCGATCTCCACGAACTCGGAGTTGAGATCGTCAGGCTCCTTCTCCGCAGACGAACCTCTGGACATGTCTCTGTGGCACCACGACTCCGCAAGCCCCGATCCGAAAGAGACTCGAAATTGCACAATGGAAACTCCAGAGAAAGTAAGAAAGCACAACCAAATCGATCAATTCCAACGGAATCGAATCGCCAGGGATTTGGAAAGCGGTAGAGCAACGAGAGTTTCCTCTGAGATCGATCGCTCGAGGAAGGAGATCGTTCGAGGGCGAGGGATTTAGAAAGAACGCGGATCCGCGTCCATATATCCGACCCAAATAACTTCTCTTTGCGTTTGGTTCCGTGTTGCTCTTCTCCTTTAAACTTCGTGCCGTGTCGGACTGTCACCTGACAAAGAAAGTCCGGAGACGGGTCGGGTGGCCCCTTAAATCTGTGCTATTCGGATTCGGGTTAATGCGATCTGCCCTCTAATTTTGACCGAATGGATTTTGAGGGAAGACCAAGGACACGTGTCAAACAAATGAAGCGGATACATCACTTTCACGTGGATCGTTTGAAAGTTTGATGAACAAGAAATCTCATAAACCGAATATTTTTATTAGCCCTTGAAGATTGTCACGTGACATGGAAGAAAAGGTTGAAAGAGACTCTTCTCATCTTTTGCCGATTCAGAAGATAAATCATGAATAATTATTAATATAAAGTCAAAATATGAAAAAAAGGTATAATTAAACTGGTTAAGTTTTGATAAGACTTCGTATGATAATATTTCATATCTTAACTATCCCATTACCTCGAAGGGACCAATTTGAATGATACATAGTTCATATGAAAGATATACAACTTGTGGGTCTCGAAATATGGTTGAGTTGATTAGTATGTGGCAGAATTGCTACTATAGAATAAGAGTTTGAATATGGTAAAATTGAGGGAAAAAAACCTTCCCCATACTAACTAACTATAATTTTTCGATTTACCAATTAATGGTCATGAGGCTGACCATAGAGGGTCACTGAAATGATGGATTTTACTTTTTCCTACCATATACAATTTGTGGATTTGTCCCACGGCCGTCTAACTTGTAAGATTACTATAATAAATTATGAGATTAATTCATAGCATATGTAAAATACATCACGAATCACCTAACTCGTCATGCAAAATACCATGAGTGAAATCCTCATGATTTATTTTCCTTTCAGATCATATAAGCAGTCCTCAAGGGCTCTTGGGGTGCGGATTATTATCTTTTGTTGTAATATATAGATTGTGGTTTAGTTTGAACTTTGAAATCCAGTTGGGATAAGGATAGACTTTATATTAAATTTTATAGTAAATTTCCAAATATCGATCGATTATTTATGTCTCTAAAAAATTGGTCGTTGACATCATTTAGTGATGAAATTTCAATCACAAATTAACGACAAAAATTAAATTTTCATCATTAAACCTAGCAATGGATATTAACCCTCCATCGTTAATTTTAGTGACGAAAAATTTAATTTCGTCGCTCCATTAGCGACAGAAAATTAACTTCCATCGTAAATTAACGACGGAATTAAAAAATTTTGTCGCTAAATTCATAAACAGAATTTACTATTATGTCATATCTCTAGCAATGGAATTAAAAATCTGTCGCTAAACTTAGCGACAGATAATTTAATTTCATCACTAATTGATGACAGATAGTTAAATATATGTTGTTAATTAGCGACATAATATTAAATATCCATTGCTAACTTAAAAAAAAATTGGCGGCATCTCATTTTCACATTTAACATGTTTGCCAATGATAGAACCAAACATGTAACTGTCACAAACGATGGAATTTTACACATCACAACTCAAATCCAATCCAACACATTCTCAACACAAACGATACAAACGTCACAACTCATTTACAAATCCACATATACAGACAAACAACTTAACAAATGATACATATCAAATCTAAACCAAAAAGTTTGCAAATTTAATCTAATCCAATCCAATCCAAGATAGATATCTCAAATTTAACTAATAAACATCTTAATCTGATAAATCCAAATACATTTCCAATGATAATAAACCTTATAGCGAACCCATCCAATTTCACTCCAAAACTAGCTAGTAGTGACTAATTTTGCAGAAAGTATAAATCATAGATTATTAATAAAAACTAGATAAAACTAGTTGTATATCATTGAATTATGACTAACAAATTGAATTTAACTAAACAAAGTGAATATTATAATAAAAATATGTTAGTTAAATAATTGTTTTACACACCTTAATGTTAGTTTGGAAATCCGCTGGTGGTGATATATAAAATATATTATTGTCTGTAATGTTTCTGAAAAGATGTAATATAATTAGATATGCATCTAATATAAAAATTGATAAATCTATTCTGCATGTTTCATATAAGTGATAAACAAAAAGAAAAATTAAAAGTCAACATACTTCTCAAGTAGCTATATTGTGAGGGTCCTGAGTTTTCTGAGAATCAAAACTATGTGATGTTTAACTCATTTGAGCCATGAATTATTCTCTCATTTCTCGTTTGATTTGCTCATATCTCATTTGGGCTTGTCGAGACTCTTCAAATTGTTGCTTTAATGTCGAGAGTTGATTCTTTAAATTTTGATTTTCTTCCTCTAAGGCTTCTACTCTAGTAGATGATCCGCTGAGATGACTTCTAGCCCTATGAGTCATCATAAGATCATATACAACTTTTGTCTGGGAGCCAAGACCATATAGGAGGAGGAGACCTTTTTCCTTCTACCAGCCATATCATAATAAATCTCATTTAACTAGTTAGTGGATAGAGTCTGTCTCTCTCTCTAGCAGGCTGAGATGCTTGTATAACTCTAGTAGTCATTTCATCCTATTTAAATAAAAAAATATTCATATTAGAAATGCAATTAGACAAACTATTCAATGTTAACGGTTAAAGGTATTCAAGTTTATATTCTAACGCCTATTGTCTTCGATCGAGTATCAATAAATGTGTCATCCTTTTTTTTTGTGTCTTGCTAAATTCCTCTTAACAAGTAGTTCGCTGTAGTTCATCCTCCTGAATATTAAATATTACAATTAAATCAAAGTAAATTCATCGACAATTTAAAATATCTTATATAAATTTATTAATTATAAACTCACCAAGTTTATTGCATGTTTTACGATCGATTGGGATTCGCTTTTGAATTTACTGATGGGTGAATTAGGGGAAGACCGTTCACCTTCAAGATTAGTTTAGTCTGTAGGGACATGGATATCTAGATTATAAAAAAAATATAGAGCTTGTGGACTCGACCAAGTCCATTGGGTTTGAACCTTTGTCGAGTCCATTCATTCCAATCAAACTAGATTGGGCTTAGATCTCTAGTTTAATGAGTTTACACTTGGGCCATGTCGACTGTGATTGAAGTTTTTAGATTTCCTTGCAATTTATCATGGACAACCATGTTCTATCTCTTACTCTGTTTCTGCTATATCTTCGCCGCCGATGGAGGACACGCCTTTCCTAGTCCCTTCCTACTTCTCTGCTGGCGGCGGACTGCCCGAGTAGTCGACCACCGTTGTCGCTACTGCTGCCAAGTACGGTCAAAGCGTTGTCGCCTCCGTCTTAGCACCGAGATCATCGGCCAATGCCGACTGATAACTGTCACCTAGTGGAGAGACATCCTTGCCAGCAGACTCTTAGTGTCTGTCTGCGACGAATCGGCAGGAAGGGCCATCAGTGACCGTCGCGGCGGCAGCAGTAACAACATTTCTGGCGCAAGTGCGGTTCGAAATGGTTCGAAGTCGACGGACAACCTGCAGACATAGTTTGGGACCTTCGCTAGGCCAAATTCTCCGGTGATCCCAAGCCGCAATTGGACTTCTTTGTCGTTGTCACTTCCGAGCACGAGGTAGTAATTCACGTGAACATCAGAATTTTAGCACTTGAATCCAACCAAAATTCAATTTTAACACGAAATTGGTGGAATTTGAATAAATTTCTAGGTGGTGCTCTTGCTCAGCGACAAGGAGGAAGCACAATAGAAAATGATAGATAAAAATGGGAGGAGGAAGAGAGGATAAAACGGATAAGTGGACTGCAATAATTTTTTAATTTTAATATTTTATTCATAAAACATGTAACCTATTTATAAATTATTTACATAACTCATGATAATTTACTAACTCAACTATTCTACCCCACTAACACAACTAATGAAGATACATTGAACAGAGACATTTTTCTTTAACCACTACATAACACTACTACCAATAATTGTCATATCATCAACCCAGTAACTCAAATATTAATTTTGAGTTATTTTATCAACACTCCCCTTAATTCAAAATAATAAACACCAAGACATGATCTAAAATAAATAAATGTATCTCTTGAAAATGACTTCGTCAAGATATCGGTCATTTGTTCATGTGTACTGCAATGCTCCAACATAATTTCATTATTTGTAACTAATTCTCGAATGAAATATAAACGAATATCAATATGTTTAGTCCTCGAATGGAAAGCCGAGTTTTTTGCCATTGCAATTGTCACTTTGTTATCACAAAAAATAATAGTTGCATCTTTTTGTTGTTGGTGAAGATATGCTAGTAATCTTCTAACTCAAATTGCTTGATATGTTGCTAAAGTCGCTGCTACATATTCTGCTTCTAAAGAGGATAAGGCTATTGTAGCTTGCTTCTTTGAACTCCATGAAATTGTTCCTGATCCAAGATTAAAAACACTAGTTGAGGCGCTCTTTCGATCATCCACTAAACTTTCCCAATCACTATTAGTGAATCCACAAAGATCAAATTTTGAAAATCTAGTGTACGAAATTTTATAATCCATGGTTCCAATAATATAGCGTAAAATCCTTTTAGTTGCTCCAAGATGATGCTTTGTAGGATTTTGTATAAATCTAAAAATTACACCAATAGAAAAAGCAATATCTGCTCTAGTATAAGTTAAATAAATTAAACCACCAACCAAGCTTTTGAAATATTTTGCATTCACTTTCTCTGAACCATCTTTCTATAGCGACTTCTCATTTATATTCATGGGCACAGTAGTTGGATTGCAAATGAGTAAACTAAACATTCTAAGAAGATCTACGACATATTTTTTTCGTGAGATAAAAATTCTATCAACACCTTGGTTTACTTCAAGACCAAGAAAATAATGCAATATTTTCATATCTGACATCTCAAATCTCTTCATCATATTATATTTAAAATCAGCCAGTAGAGAATCAGAAGACCTCAACACACAATAAGATAATCATCTCTACCTTGTTTCTTCACATAAAAGAGTGGGTTAATTTTCACTTCTCATAAAATTATTTTGTCAAAAATAGCCATCAATCTTATTGATTCTGTCAGGAATCTGAGAAAACAGAACTGCCGGAATTACATGTCTGGAATGTTGACCGCATCTCCATGACCCGGATGGTGAGCTATCTTTTGTGTTGACTAAGTCATCCGAAATCCTCTGGTCAACAGTACATGTAGCTAGTGACCAGGTTGTCCCGATCCATGGTAACCCGATGCTCGAGG
>JBBMJZ010000081.1:10436132-10446402 GCA_037833815.1 Zingiber zerumbet | reverse complement strand
AACTCAAGTACACATATCAAATACAAGGGTGAACCTAACTTAAACCCTTTGCCCAAACACCAAAACACATGGTCCCATGGACCATTGGGATTGCTCCAACACTTAGTGATAGAGGATCCTCATTCAATTGGATATATTATGCCCTTAGTGACAGAAGGCATCGATACTTATCCACTTTCTAGAGTCAAAAGATCTTAACATAGGGACTAATTCTTGTTAAAGCATTATAATTGAAGTGGATATTCTAGTGCTACCGTTAGCAAGTGACTGTGTAATCTAGGAATATATGACCGGGGGATCCTAGTGATAGGGATTTCCTCTTAACCGGACTTCCTAGGTACCTCTCTACTTAATGACATTAGAACTTGGGTAGACTCTTCGGTGCAATCTACTCGGGGGTTGTGCTAGGCTTTAGCTAGAAGCCCTACATAAGTATAAGTATGGAGTTAGGTAGATAAACAATGCATAGGAATATTAACTAGTATCATAACGAAACATAAATCCTAGAATCTATCATTCTTCATTCACCTACGCTTATTTTCTCGCTCTATTTACTCTCTACTCTCTCTCTCTCTTTTGCTTTATCTTTCTCTTTAGCATTTGTGAGTCGACTTTTGATTGTCTAGATCTATGCGAAGTTAACTAGTTCTTCATCAACAATCTCTATGGGATCGATATTTTTATTACTGACGACGTAGTCGTGCACTTGCGGCTTCATAACATCAATCGCAAAGATTGCGAATCCATTTTAGGAAAGATGTTAGAATCTCTTTATGGTCTATCCTTTTTTTAGAAATACTTTGAGACTCATACACAAACACAACATAACACTATAAAAAGAGGTCTCCATCTACAAGTGTAGATACATGACGCTACATAATTTGACACGCTCATAGTTACAGTAGATTCCACTATTCATCTCCTGAAACCGATCACTGACTTGAGCATCAGAGGGCTAATGCTAAGGATCATTTCCCTGATATGGTCGCTAACACTCTTCTTACACGCAGGAGTGCTTTGGAGTTATTCAAATACATCAAGAAGTCTTTATTTAGTCAACATCAGAGCTACCTTTCCTAGCCAACCATCTTTTCTGCTTTTAAACTGAATCATATTTGGTTCCATCTATGGGAATCTTGTCCTGCATCTGAAGCATGAAGATGGATGAAACTGGACAACTCACCACTATAACTTTGACACAAGAAGAGTTAGAGACATTGATAGTTGTCCGAGCGGCCAGAATGCTGCAACAATAACAAGCAGTAGCCGAGAGCCACCTTGCCTATTGATCCTGCTATATCTACAACCGGTAAGTAGGCCAAGTGTAGGACCCGAGTGGAAGACCTAACCAGGTTCCAACCTATCCACCCTCCCCCCGGTTGCCTTCCCGTAAGTACCTTTGCAGCCGACTGACCTATCGCTTGTGCCCCCGTCGCTAATTGCATATCATCGGGCACTGTTCTACATGCCCCTAGATGACATGGGCCAAGCGAATAGGCCTCAAGGCTCATCTTCAGAAAATGCACCCGCCCAATACCAACATAAAGGACAATCACCGATGGTTAGTAGTTCTCTTGAGTGAGTGAGTATCCCATTCTCTAAAAAAAATTAGAGGATAAGCTACCGGCTCATTTTTGACCACTCTCAATCAAAGAATACGGAGGGGTGACCGACCTAGAGAACCGCTTACTCAAATTTGAAAACATTACTATCCTCCATCAATATACGGACGGGGTCAAGTTTCGAGTGTTTCTCACTACAATGTCCGACTTGGTGCAAAGGTGGTTTAACCGACTCTTGACCAAGTCCATATGCTACTTCAAGGAGTTTTACAAAGTTTTTGTGTATCACTTTACCACAAGACTATACTGAGTCTGTTCTCTCTCAAGGGCCTAAAGAGACGCTGAGGACTTATACCAAGAAATTTAATCAAGTGGCCATGGATGTCTTCTCAGTCACTCCAGAGATCCTTGTGAGGATCTTCTCCCAAGGGCTCATGGATGGTGAGTTCTTCCAACCCCTTGTCAAGAAGCCACCGAGAGACTTTGATCATCTGCTCGAATGAGCCACCAAGTTCATTAACATGGAAGAAGCCTAGTCCACTCGAAAGAAGGAAGTTACCCCTTCTGTTCCTTCTTCCGCGCCCGAGCACCAGGCGTCACTGCCTAGTTTGCCACCAAAAGGGCCCCAATCTAGCCCCCTGATACCACATCGCGAGTCAAGACTACAGGCAGTTCAACATGTTGAAGCTAAGAAGACACGCTTCCCCAAGCCGTGATAATTGGCTCCTATGTTTTGTATATATCACTACTCAGAAACTTACAATACGGAGGATTGCTACTATTATAATAAAGAGCAACGCTGACCAACTAATCATGGGTTTCACCAATAATCCCCTTTGCCTAACTATCAGCGTCATCACCAACCGAACGGGCCTCCAGGTCAAAGTCCATCTCAAGTCGATCAGAACCAACAAAGTCTCCAACCGAGAAATAAACAAGCACCGACTCAAACTTTTGTAAAGCAACCCCAACAGTCGACTTAAGAAGAAGAAAATCGAGGCAACACTGCTCGAGGAGACATTGGTATGATAGCAGATGACCTGAGTGATGGTGATTCCAACTGGGCCAGAAAATTACACGCATGTTGACTGGAGATCCACGCGGTCGGGTATAGTCAGGAAAAAGCACAAGGACCATAGATTAGTTTCAATATGAAAGACTTGGAAGGGGCAAAGATACTCCATAATGATGCCTTAATCATTAAAGTTGTGATCATTAACTATAATATTCATCGTACTTTTATTGACACAGACAGCTTGGTCAATATCATTTTAAAGAAGGCGTTCGAGCAATTTCAGATAGAAAAGAGTGAGCTCCAACTAATGCAACACCCCTGTATGAGTTTATTGGCAACGAAGTGCAACTGATTGGACAAGTCTAACTGGCTATCTCTCTTAGGGAGGAGCCGCTTATGAGGACCTGCCGATCGAACTTCATCGTGGTGGACTCACCCTTGGCGTATAATGTGATTTTGGGCCGACCGACGCTTAACAAGTTCCAAGCCATCATCTCTACATTATGTCAAAAAATCAAATTCCCGGTAGACATCTTGGTCTGCGAGGTGAAGGGAGATCAGTTGGTGGCATGGAAGTGCTATGTGGAGGAGATCAGAGTCGAAGCTAAGGTTGCTTGGAAAGTTCAGTGGCTTGAAGTTAATGCTATTTAAGAAGCTCCTCCAACCTTGGTCTATGAAGAAAAGGAGGAAGTATTGATCCATCCTAGGTGACCGGAGGCTACCATCCAAATCACAATCGATATGGGCCTGAAGAACAAATTAGAGTTGGTCGCCTACTTGACGCACAACAACGACATTTTTGCATGGACACCCCAGGAACTTATAAATATTTCACCGATAGTGATAGAGCACACACTACATGTCATCTAGTTAAACAAAGGAAAAGAGACTTCGAAGCTGAGCAGAATCAAATTATTTGGGTGGAGGTGGATAAGCTACTTAAAGCAGAGCATATTCGTGAAGTTCATTTCCTTAGCTGGTTAGTAAATGTGGTGATAGTGTCGAAACCCGACAAAAAATGGTGGGTATGCGTGGATTTTAGAGATTTAAACAAGGCGTGCCTAAAATATTACTACCCCTGTCACACATTGATTAAGTGGTAGACTCAACTGTTGGATGCAAGTTAATACATATGCTAGATACATACCAAGGCTACCACCAGGTTTTGTTTGCTAAGGAAGACCAAGAAAAGGTTAGCTTTATCACCGCTGAAGGAACATGCTGTTATAATGTTATACCATTTGAACTAATGAATGCATGAGCAACTTACTAATGATTTATGAAGAAGGTGTTTCGATGACAAATCGACAGAAATATGGAAGTATATGTTAATAACATTCTAATCAAGTCCCACTGAGATGCTGATTTATGTGCTAATATAGAGGAGATGTGACAAACTCTTAAGAAGTATGGTCTCAAGCTCAACCCCAGCAAGTGTTTATTTGGGGCTAAAAGTGGACACTTCCATGGTTACTTCATGATCGAGCGAGGAATAGAAGCCAATTCGAGTAAGGTTAAGGCTCTCTAAGATATGTCCCTACTGTGGGATTTGAAGGAAGCTCAATGGTAGTCGTCATTTTACATGTCACAAGGTGCTTCAAATTAACAAAAATAGGGAATCAAAGTAACTCAAGAAAGAGATGTAGCAACGAGTCCCAAGTCGTATTTTTCCAAAGATAAATAATATGTGTATGTAAATTCTAAAATTGATTCAAATTGAATTCTTACATCCACATGATCAATTAGGTATTTTCATTTGATTCACATTACAAATTGAACTTATCTAATAAAATAAAAAATTGAATCATAGAAAGGTCAATTTCATCTAAACATGATTATCTTCCATCTCATCAAGTCAACAACAATTAAATTCTGATTCTAATGCATCATTTAATCAAATGAGTCAATTACTTTCTCTTCAATTCTCAATCTCAATAACCAGTAATTCAAAAGCTCAAACACTCTTATAGAAACCGAACTAGTATCTAATTCATGATCACACTCCAATTCTCAACCTCATTCAACAATGTTTAATAGAAGTAAACAATGAAAATCTCAAGTAATTCATTCATCATTCAAGTATGAAGCTGTCACCACAAATCTCATGAATCGAATAAAGGGGGTTTTCTAAATCTATAAATTGAAACTAAGCACTAATTCGGAGAGAACGAAATAAAGAAACTCAAACTAGGAAGTAAACTACTATCTAACTGTCAGATCATCAGATCTGAGCTAAGATATAAGAAATCTATGAAAAACAAGAACAAACAACATTCCACAACCCAAAATCTGAAACCAAACCTCTATTCTCTGTCGTGTCACTGAATTGCTTCTAGGAACGCCCTTCGAGCAATCAACAGCGGAAATATGAACTCTCAGCTCATTCAGGAGAAGTCCAAAGCTACTGGGAGCACCCTAACTAGCTCTGAATCACTGAATTTGCCAGCCACAGAAGAATAGAGGTGCTTCAATCGATTGATCGAATTAATTCAATAGCTGCGGAGGTGGAACTGATGTAGAAGCTTCTGGGAGCGCCCTTTGAGCTCCTATGAATGACTAGAATCCACAGATCTGGAGAACACCCTCTAATCTGTTGTAGTGGTGGATCGCGGAAGAGGAATCGAAGACCGGGAAATGACCTCAAATCTCGATTTGTACCTCTATTGTTGGTTGTCAGATCATTGGAAGCTTGCCGGAGATGAAAAGATTTGGTTCTCAGACCTGGAAGTGGAACAGAAGCTGCGGGGACGAAGATGAATAGTGTCAAATGTCGCGAGGATGCCCGAGCTCGAAGAACACTATAGCTTCTCGAGCCTTTTAAATCAACCTCAAATCTGATCAACGACTAAGAATGCTCTGATCTCATCTAACAGTTGGATGACTTCAAATCTGGATCAAAAGCTTTGGATCTTCATCAACAGCTAAAATCTGCTCTTCATTAGGTTGGATGGATCGTATCTTCAACTAATGGCTTAGATCGGCTCCGATCTTGGATGAACAGTCCATAATGCTTTTAAGCTTGATCACCTCGTTTAGCCCTAGATTTGATCTCAATTCTGATCTGATTTGATCGGATTATGATCCTTTTGATACCTACAAAGAATATATCAACTATTAGCATCAAATACTATGATTATAAGCTAATTTGTAATTAAGTCCAAGATAAATGTAATGCATGAAATATGATATAAACATGAGCCCATTCTATGAGAAGATTATTAAAAACTTGCATTATGAATCAAGATAATGTAGCAAAATCATGGTTATTAAATCCCCCACACTTAATCTTGAATGTCCCGTGCAAGTAAAGAAAACCTAAAAATCATATCCACAATAATTCCCTAGCAATACCTAGAAGATGGTAAAAGGTAATTAACTAAGGTCATCTAAATATCACAAACAATCATGAATACAATCCAAACAATAATTAGTAGGTATGGTAATTTCAATCCAATTAAAAAATTAAGTAAGTTGCAATCTCACAAGGTATTTACCTATTCTAACTCTCACACTCAAACATGTATAAGTGGAGCTCAACTCAATGCAACTCACAACATTTCACTACCATAAGCTTGCTTATTTTCTAATTCTCCACCACTATAAACATAGCACACATGAATCAAAAGGATTTTATCATGAGGAATTGAAATGGAAGCAAAAAGAACAAGTGAAATGCATGAAATGGCAAAAGAAAAGACATTTATGAAGAAAATGAGAAGATGAGAGTATTGGAGGAATATACTTGATGAGTTGACCATTTTGATGTGTAAAAAGAGTTGAATACCATTTGTTTTAACCAATTCAAAATATCAAGCTAACCTCTCCTTCAATTTGATGGCAAACAAAAATTCTTGATACTCTACCTCCACCTTTGATACACTCTTGATGTGCCACTGATTTTACCTTTCACTGTTTTTCCACTTCATTCCATCACTTGAAACTCAAAAAAAATAATTGAAACTCAAAAATAATCTCACATCAACTTGCCAAGAAGAGTTCCCTCCCCCACACTTAAAATCTTGACCGTCTCGGCAATGAAAAACCATGAATCAAATCAAGTTGATACTTCTTGTAGCTACTCTTTCTCTTTTCTGCAGAATATTCTTTTTCTTCCTTTCTCTGTTCCTATGGTGCTTTGCAGTCAAGTTTCACACCATTACAGTATAAAAAAAAATTCAAAATTGCAGACGTTAAGGTACACAAATTCCAGCCACTAAAAATTCCAACATCTAACATATGAATCTCAAAGATAGTTGTAGCTTCTGTTTTAAGCAATTACAGATTTTGCAATGATTCACTATCTATAGCATTTGTAACTATTCAGCTTCTCTATTACTTCTTCTCTAAAATTTCAGAGCCCATTGCCGAATTCAATGCAAGCTTCCAATTCAGAGCTTCATTTTCCTAGCATTGTAAAATTTTCCTCTCCAGCAACCAACATGTCAATCTAGTTCATTTCCTGCACTGCAGTGCAGCTTGGAAAAATTCCAGGTTCTGCATCCTTCTCTAATCTCCTAGCAATCTCTGAATTCAAAAACAATTTAGGTTCTGAGCTTTGAAGTAATATAGAAGTCAATGAACTCCTCAATCCAACTTTTAACATCAACAATTTCAAAATCTCTGAATTCTAAATTTCTGAACAGTCAACAATTTCAGAAAACAGAAAGGTTAATGATCATTGTCACTGCTGCCCTTTCTTCTCATGAATGACCTCAAGCTTCGAATATAAAAATACATTCAACATTCCATTTGTTACTTCACATTACAAAAGCTCATGTAAGCTTTTCTCCTACTTAACTTCATTTCTGAATTCTTGATACTCCCTAACTCCAAACTTCACAGCTTCCCACAGCCTTTCATTTCACTGTCTTGAGACTTAATTTCTGCCCTTTTTCTCAGCTTTTCAGAATTAAGGATAGTACAACCTTTCTCACTCTAACATATACACTAACACCATTAGCATTCCATATCCTTTGTATCAGCATAGTATCAATCTCCAAACTCCACTGAAATCACAGAAATCAGTCCCTATACTGCAAATAAGTTTTCCTTGAGCTTCCCATTGACTAGAAAATTCTGCAAGGGAAAGTTGGCACATACTGCACATTAAAATCCAGGAAATTAGACTCAACTTCACTGGTCTTCATTTGAGAATTGCAATAGGAATTAGATTCAGTTTCTGAAAACTCAGAATCTGTATCCTCAGTTTCCAGCTTCAAAACTATCCAGCATTTTGATTTCAGCAGGATTTTGAACTGAAATCATGGAAGAATAATTATGACTACAGCTTCAGTGATGTACCAGATTCATCTTGAGCCCCAATGTCTGGATACTCTTCAAGCCATGCCCTTTCAACAGATTATTGACTATTCAAAATGCCTTCTGTCGCCCAGATATAGAACAGCAATGATTAACTAGCTTTTCCTGATCACGTAGCAATAAAACATCTCCAATGCCACCTTGCTTTGTCTTTCTTGATGCTTCTATTTTTGATTTGAACTCTACTCTTGAAATTTGATACAACTACTGATACAATATGATCAGCTTCTGAATCTGTGCATAAGCAATATGCCTTTATATGCTACACATTGTACACATTAAGCAAATCAGATATAATTTCAAGAGTTGCAGATTCAGACAACAAGAACTTTGAAGGATTTAATTCATCACTCTTTTTCTTTTCTAATATCCTCCAGTCCTGCAATTCAGAACACAAATCAGACTGAAAACAGAAACTGAACTAGGCTGATTCTGAAATTTTTTCTTGCACCATGCACTAGACTGATCAGTTCATTTCTGACGTGCTAGATTTCAGCTCACAATTTCTACATTTCTCCTTCACTGATAATGCTCCAGCCATTCCCACAGATTCAAAACCAGCTCAATTCACAGAACCTTATTACAGATTCTGTCCAGCAGGTTGTGAAGAAATGGAAAGAAAGTGAACAACATGAACTGTTTCTGATGAAAGACATCAAGAAGACTTGGTACACAATTGATACATAAGGAGCTTGATACAAGCTGGCAATGAAAAACATTTTCCAGTCTTCCTGCTTATTAGAATCTGCAGCCTTTGAATTTAGTTCAGACTTTGAATTTCAATGTAACTTGAGCCCAATTCAGATTAGTACTGATCAGCAGCTAGAATCCATATCTTGGTTCAGTTTTGAAGAAATTAATTCATCACTTGCAAATTCCATTTCTGCAATTCTGCAATCTTCCCTAGCATTGGAAAGCTTTCTTCTCTAGTAACTAACATGCCAATCTTGCTCATTTCTTCCACGGCAGATATTAAATTTCAGAATTTAAAAACTTGAAAGACTTTGTATCACTATTCTTTAACATGCAGTGAATCACTTTAAAATTGCTTCCCAACCGCTACACATGTTCATTAAAATATGCCTATCAACATAGCACACTGTCCTATGCAATTTGAGCACTTGATACAACATCCAGCAATTCCAATAAATCATACAAAGAAAACTCTTGTCTCTTCCATGTCATGCTCCAAAAATCAAAGGTCAATTCTCATGAAGCCATCCAAAACCTTCAACATCTTCAAATATATACCAATCCTCCCCCACACTAAAACCTTTATCATCTAGCACAATCTAACTCATTAAGAATTCAACCAATACTCTCAATGAAATAATGACAAGCAAAGATAATAAAGAATTCGAATTCTAGATGAGAATGTATAATCATGAGGAAAGAAATTGGAAAGTATGAAGGGAAACAAAATTGACAAAATCCTCAATTTCCATGCACACAAATGCTATTGTGACTTTGAAAAGAAACTAAGCAAGTTCTAGAGTTTCAATTGCTATGAGTGCATGACACACAAAAATATAATAGAGTTTAGGCTTAAAGTGGTCCTCTCTAGGTATTTTTATGCAATCAAGCTCAATTAATCAAATTGAAATCCATCTCCACACTAACCAATATCATGCAAGAAAAGCATCCAATCATGTCACATGACCTAAATTTGATGATCAAATTTAAGAGACTTTTACCATCTTAAAAGCATTACTTAGAAAATTTCCATGAAGAATTTTATTCAAATTGAAATGCTATGTACTAAACAAAATGCAATGTATGAAAGTAAAGTGTGGAAGTAAAATGCAAATATAAGAAAATGAAACTAAAGAAATGTAATAAGCAAAAAGAAACAAAAGCAAGGAACAAACTCCCCTTAACTCCGGGCGGTTGAAGAAGATTTAGTAAAAGAATCCATCCCGGTAGCGGAGTATCCTTAGTGGCAATCAACTTCTTTTTATTTACCATTTTTCCATTGCACATTCTTTCTGGAGGTCGGAGGCGGTTCAGTTCAAGCATCCACTCCGAAAGCTTGTATTCTCCTACAACATCAATAAAGGTAAACACCTCCCACACGCATGTGGAGTAAAAAGAAAATAGGAGAACATTAGTGTGGGTAGAAAATATATCAATCAATGAATCACAACTAATAAAGTCTACAATTGGTACCTCTATAAAATTTTCTGATGAATAACAAGAATCACTAACCTTGTCATGTTGATAGGTACTTGGAGTGGTGATTGTTACCTCTTCCTCATCTAGTAATGGTTCAAGCTCTGGTTCTGGTGCATGTTCATCCCCATGTAGTGATTCTTGGGTGCTTGGCTCCATAGCACAAGTCCCTACACTTACATCTTCAGTTCTTGGTGATTCTTGA
>JBBMJZ010000081.1:10406499-10420344 GCA_037833815.1 Zingiber zerumbet | reverse complement strand
ACTTTAAGGATTCCATTTTATCCATTTATCATAATTATTCTCTTTTCATAATAAATGGTCAATCAAGGTAATATTTTCGTATCAAGTCTGTTAATTAAATGGTCATTAAAGGGTTCACAGATAAAAAAACTACAAGTATCAACAGATAAAGTATCAAAAGCATGGAGTATGACAGGTCAAGCAAGTCAAAAAGACAAAGTATCAACAGAAGAGTAATTCAGGATATTCCTTTGATTTTAAAAACAACCCTTCCCATATAAATCCCAATATGAACCCACAAGTGAACAGGAAATAATATCAATTATTTATCCTCCAATGATTTAATTATTTAATACCCATTTCACTATTTTAAGTATCATTTTAATTCCCTTTTTAAAATAAGTATATAAATATATATAATTTCATTATTACTTTATTCATGCACAAGGATAAATATATGAGTCAAAGAGAAATGTACCCACCTTATGTACAGCAAAATCTGCGAGTGTCGGCAGGTCACCGCGCTCCACTCGAGCTCGTATCTACAAAATATAATAACTCCAATAATTAAAATGCCAAAAAATCATGACACAAAATATGAACAGGATCTACAACTTTGATCTCGCTTTCTCGTACCATTTCACATTCCTAAATGAAATATCCGTTCTAATGTAGATAACCCTCCTAACTACACACCAATTAATACAAGGCATAAAGTAGACCTTCTAATGTGGCTGCTGGACATGAGGACAACAACTAGGGTTATTTTCCCTTCGTCGTTGGCCACCTCAACTAGCTCCGGCGAGCTCCGGCGAACTCCGACGGTACTACCAAGAATAGGGCAGCAGCTAGGGCTGCTGTTGGAGGAAACAAAAGGCAGCAAAATGCTGCTGCTGGTAGGGAAAAGAAGAGAGCAACTAAGGTTGTTGCTCTTGTTTGCTGGGAGAGCACAGCAGCTAGGGCTGCTGTTGTTGAAGCTGTTGGAGAAGAAGGGAGGGCTGTAAGCAAAAGAACACTGAAATAGATGATTTTTCTCTCTTTACCAGTGGCCTTGGCGAGTTCGGCGTGACTACAGCGCTCCGGCGGAGCTCCGATAGTGCTGCCCAGATGCAGAGAAGAGGAAGCAAAGGAGAAAAACGACGCTCTGCCCTTGCTGGAGGAGGAGAAAAGGTACTGGAGGAGGAGACGAGGGCTGCGGTGCTTGAGAAGAAGAAGAAGAAGGGGAAAAGCTCGGTCGTTCGTCGCCGCTGGAGAAGAGAAACGAAGAAGAGAAGGGCTGAAATCTTCGGTGGGGAAGAGAAAAGGGGAAAGGAAAGAGGAGATGTGGGGGAGGGCTGTACACGTGGGTGGGTATGGATTTTTTTTTTTTTTTTTCACTCTTAACAGAGATTGATCTAGTTCGACTAGATTGTTGGTGGTTATTTAATAGGCTCTTGATCTCTTCTTTTCTAATGTAATTTCGACTTCGTTCTAGAATTTGTTAGATCTTGAGCTTTGACAATCTTATTCATATTTTTTATTAATTCCTGTGCGATTTGTGGTCCTTTCAGTGGGAATTTACTTGTTCGGGAAAGTGTGTTTTTTATTCCTTTGAATCCGTGCATTTTTTTGTTTGATCCGAAAGGAAAACGAAGCAATGCAGTATTAATTCAATATTACTGTCTCGAGCTGGTATCTACTACTCTTCACATACACTAGATGATTATTACAAGTTCCATCAAACTTAAGATCGCATATTTGTCTCGGGAACGCTTAGGAGAGAAGTTCCTTGCTAGCTGCAGAGGCATTAGCCACGGGCTTTAATATGAGTGATAGATATAATCTTTCTTCCTTATAACAGAAGGAAACCTGTGGTCAAGCACTACGCCCAACCTCTTTAGATTGACAGTTACGGGATAACGGCAGGTGAGCAGAAGGTGAATAGTGGAGTATGAGGGTGAAGAAGCATAAGCGTCATCGCAAGGTGGTGCGCTTCTACTCTGCTTGCTTTGGCTTCCGAGAGCCCTATAAGGTTCTTTGCGATGGCACCTTCATCCATCACCTCATCCAAAATCGCCTCACCCCTATCAACGACGCTGTCACTCGTCTCCTTGGAGCTCGAGTTTTCCCCTTCACCACTAGGTTTGAGATGTTTTCTTTCATTTGATATTTCTTCTTTTCGTTCTACCTCTGTTTGTGGCAAAAAAAAATAATAATAATAATAAACAAGTTTGTTCCTATATATATGTTTCTCTTGTAGATGCATTATTGGAGAGCTTAGAAGCCTTGGTGAATCCCATCACAAGGCCCTTGAAGCCGCTCAGCAGCTCATGATGGTGAGGTTTGTCTGTTTGATATTCTTCCTCACATGCCACATTGGTAAAAATAGGTTTCTTATCTTTCGAGAATTCTACATATTACGAGTTAAAAGATTGTTGCTTGTGATTGTATCAGGTGCGACCATGAGAGGAGGATTAACACCATGGCCTGCATTGAGTCAGTTGTTGGAGAGGCAAACTCTGAGCATTTCTTTGTTGCTACCCAAGATGCAGATATGAGGAAAAGGTTCCAGCAGGTGGTTCTCTCTCTTTTCTGCCTTTTATTTCACAACTTGTATAATGATTTTTCGACCTGTGTACATGATTATGATAGATTTATTTGGTCGACCTGATGCTAAAGAGCACACTTATTCTGTGTTTCACTAATTTCATTAAGTCAGAGTCGTGCAGCTCTTTAGTGGTTGATACCCAAGATGCTACTTATCAGAAACACCATTTCTATTGGTTCCCCGGACTTCTCTGAGAATGACTTAGAATTGTGCTAGTTCAATGCACAAGCGAATACTTGTTGTGTTCTGCTCGAATGAAACTTTTGCAGCTACTAAATTGCAACTAATTGGTTACATGCTGAGAAAGTATGTTTACATCTTGGAGAAAGTCAAAAGGGGCATCCATTGTCAAAGGGCATGGATAAATTTTAAGGCCTTATTTAGTTTTTGTATATGGGTTGAACACAAGTACAAAAGTTATCATATCCAGCTTGACTTGTAATTCATATTATTTTGATTAGTTTATTTTGTGAAGGCTTATGAAACTAGTCTTGAGGCTGGAAGTACAAAATTTATTTTTCATATAAAGGTGCATCCTTTATATATGAGTTTGTACAGAACTCCTATGCCAATTTCCAGAGGATCATAGCAAGAGAACAAATCCAAGCTTGTTTATGCTTAAAGTTGACTATGCTAACGTGGGCTTGTAACAAGATTACTTCTATTCACCTCTACAGTAGTACATTTCCAACCCTTTTTTTTTCCTTGATATGCTTCTTTCTGCATACTATAATTTGCTGTGATTGTCAATATTAGGTCCTTTATACTATGATTTATTAATATGTTTTTAAAATGATTGCTCAAGTAATATTTCTATTATTTTGCTAATTTTTCATTTTAATGTCTTTATGCTTTACCACTGGCATACAGATTCCTGGAGTTCCGGTGTTATATGGCCTTAGAAGGTCCTTGTTCATTGAACAACCTTCTTCAATGCAAAAACAATTTGTCAAATCTAGTGAGGAAAAGCGCCTGCATTTGTCTGAATCAGAATATCTGAAGCTGCATAATATGGATCCCAAGGCTAAAATATCAAACAATCCTGCCCATGGCGATGCAGATGAAACACTCCTCGGAAGTGCTTGTCCTAAGAAACGAATGCTAGGTGTATCACAGAGAAGTCAATTTATACGAAAGAGAGCAAAGGTTAGCTTCTTAGCATAAATGTTCTCATGAAACAAGTACTAGGCAACTTCCTCATTCATAGTTATCTCATCTTTAGGTTCATTCATTATGATCCAAGTTCTTATTCAACTAATATTTGAAATTTATAGAAATTATATTAGTAATTTAGTCTGTTATGATTAACATTCTGCAAATGACAATATTCCAGTTTCTCTTAGTTTGATAAAGCATTTCAGTCAGTCCCGGTGCACACCCATTCCAAGCTTAAGGCAGATGCTTACCATTCTATTAGTAAATAGCTTATGTGACCTGCAGGCACCTATTCTTGCATGCTTGGTGATGTGGACGCCGAGGTGGACGCCGTTATAGTTGGAAGCAAATTAGTTACTGTCTAATTAGCTACTGCTATATTAGAAATAAATTAGCTATTGCCTAATTAGTAGAAAATAAATAATGACCTAATTTAACTACTACTATAGCAGAAACAAAAAATGGCCTAATTAACTTTTCTATTTTTGATTCCTTGTTTTCTTTATGGGTTGGTCTTTCCTGAATCATATCATATTTAACTCCTTATATAAGGAGTGCTATCATTAATAACGAGAGGAAGAAAAATTGAGTAATTTGGATTCTGTCTAGGACGAGTCTTTCCCCCTCCCTTCCCACTTACGTGTGATCCGGATCTCAATGTGACTCGATCCTGCACTCGGGACCATAACACTTTGCTACTTCTGCTAATGACAAATAAAGTTGATTGTTTCAACTATTGCAATGATGTCCATGTAACTAGCAAATATTGAACTGGCTTTGAGAAATCCTCATTTTTTTTAGAACTGTTATTAATTTAATGGTTTTTTTGTGACATGACGGCCTACAGGATTGGCAAAGTAGTGGTTCCATTTTTTGTATCTCCTTGTCATGTCTATGAGAAATATCCATTTGTTAATTAATATTATGTATAGCAGACACACTCTAAATGTAAATAATTTGAAGTTGTTAAGGTATGTTATGTTAACTTACCCTTTCAAATACACTCCATCTCCTCCTGCACCTAAATAATTTGAAGAATTATGATTGACATCGTTTATAAAAGGTGAGTATGAAATCTAAACATTGACCACTAATGAATTATCATTTAAAATTAATAGACAATATTAGTAGAACACTACAATTTATTCAAAATGACTATTATGAAGCGTCGCTGGGACAGTTTTTTTAGCAGACTCACCTAAAGAGGGCGGTATATTGTGTGGCAGACTGCTAATAATGGTATTTTCATGTATAGGATCCTTAAATTATGATTATATGATTTCCATTTGAACGTTTCCTTGGTATCAATTTTTCATATTTTGGCTTCTTTACACCACTAATGGTGTGGGTGTACTAATTATTTTCAACAGGGCCCAAATCCACTCTCATGTAAGAAGAAAAAGCCAAATGATGATGCTTCTATCACAAAGAATCTGGTGATTATGGAGCTACCTTATTTCATCTTTGCAGTTCTTCAATTTTAGATCTTGTTTCTGTGCCTTTTCTGACTTGTTTTGCTGGGTATGTGGGTAAACGTAAGGAATAGCTGTTAGTAAGAAGAAAAAAAATGATGTTTTTATCTACTTGAAAGACACCCCACAATACCCTACAGGAGTATAGTATAAGTTATTCGTTTGTATCTCTCTTGTCCCTGCCCCATAAACTTAGATTATATCAAAGTTAACATTTGATAAATACACTGACAAGCATTTTGAATAGAGTTAGAAGAAGAAAAAAAATACATTTGGGGACACTTTAACATCTTAAATATTCAATTTAAATTATATCAAAGTTAAGATGGGATACATTTGTGATTTTACAATGTAAGATGCATCTTGGTAAATTCAAATCAGCAACTTTTTGGTAAAAATCTAATAACAGATGAAGGATGCGAAATTGAGAACCAACACAAATGCCATCTGCACGTTTCACTTTCTGTTCTTGCTGCTCGAGTTAAGAGTTTCCGTGTAGGTAGTTACATACACAATCTATGCAGTTGATCCACAAAATTTAACATGATCCGATCTCTGATTCATGCAGGATGGTGGCAACGCTGCTAGTGCTACGAAGAAGAAACGAATCAGAAAAAGAATAACTAAAGATACAAACAAGGTAGATGTTAGCTGGACATGAGTAAGAATAGCAGGAGTTGAGAAGAGGAATTGGAGTTTATTGTTGAGCTGACATCTAAACTACAGTTTCAATTCTGACTTGTTAGCTGATATGTTTCTTTCCCTTGGTGATTCGGAACTCTGTTCACCTCCTCACTTCATTCACAGACAGGTTAGGTTAGCTTCGGAGGGTAGTCTTTTCGATAGTGTGAATGTATTCTAATGATTCTGCCTGTGCTTCGACAAACAAATCAGGTTAGTCAGTTCAATTTTTGAGTTAATTAGTAGAACACTTGTTCCTCAACTGTTCTCAGAAAATTTTCTACTTCAGAGAAATAGCTGTTGTTGTGTGCTGTAAAGTCACAGTTTTTTGTAGTTTTATAAGTAAAAAATGTATATTTTTGTTTATGAATCCTTTTTTGCAGTTAAAAATCAATTGATCTTTGATCAAAAGCAATCTTGGAAGTATTGCAAGGTCAAGGTATAATTCCATCTATTTGACTTTCGGTTTCACATCTCATGCCAACCTAAATTTCACTTAACATTCCAACCTAAACTTCTGATACCTGTGACCCTAAAAATATGTTTTTTCATCTATGGTCGAAGAAAATATTTTATTATGAATGAACAAAGGAAATGTTCATGTATAGAATTATAATTATTGATACGGATCTTTTTCAAGAATATTTTGTTATAATAAAATCAAAAACAATTTGGATCATTCAACAAGAATGATTCTGGAAGAGGATTTGTTTTTTTTATAGAAGGAAGATATTGATGAACTTCTCTGAAATGGTTTTATGTGATTTAGCTAATTCTCTCGATCATAAAATATCATTGATAAATTGGGAATTTTTTTTGACTTAGGTATCATTAGTCCTAGAGGTGAGTGGCCTTCTTCTTGATTCTCATATTGGGTAAATCCGGAAGCGTGAGAAATCTAGTAGACCACATGCTCCAATTTAATCCTGAGTTTCGAGCCTTGTTCGACTTGGTGATCGATTAGGCCATGTTGTTAGAGACCAGATCGCTTAGTTCATATTTTGTTTTTTTTTTAATCAGAAGATAGAATATATGAAATTGCGGCTGAATTGTGATCCAGTCACAATTGATTGTAATTCCTCCTTAGGTTTACCGTCCCCTAGACTATAATTTAGGTCGAGACGGGTGACAGAAGACTGTCCAAAGGTCACCGATGGTGAGCATGTGATCAGGTTGCTGGTCGCCAAGCGGGGGTGGTCTTCGGGCGATCTCCAGTCATCCGTCTCAACCCAAATTATAACCTAGGGGGACGGTAAACTCAAGGAGGGATCACAATCAATTGTGGCCGGATCGTCATCACGATTCGGCCACAATTCCATATGGTTCATTCTTTGGTCCAAAAAATGTGGACTAAGAGATTTCCCTCTTGTTGTGCCGTGCTAGTTACATACAATCATGGATATTACTAATCCCATCCTCATGGATTGGAGTGGTAGTAGTTGGTACTAGTATGGTTAGTTACTTTAATAAATTTAGGGGTTAATTTTTAACGGTTTAAAGTATTTTTTTGGGTGTCTAATTTTTTTATATAAAAGATTATTATGTTAAAGTAAAATATTTTTCGTGAGTTATTTACATGTATTTTGTAATGGGGCATATAATATTAAATCATTTGGGGTGAATAATTTCTAAGTCCGGCTGACATGAAGAAATCATTTTAAAAAATGAAATACATAGAATTAAATTTCTAAGTCCGGCTAACATGAAGAAATAGTAAAAAAAATGAAATACATAGATAATTCTGTATCAATCGATATCGAATAAATCAAGTAGTTATTTTTTTCCCATTTATCTTGTTTCATTGTGGTAAAAGATAATTTATTCATCGTAGCATCTCCGCTAATCTATCCCTAGATTAAAATAGAGGAGGTAAATCACGAGGCTACTAGCCCGGACAATGACTAGTGCATAGGGAAGGTTAGGAATCTGGCTATTAGCCAAGATTTGACTCTCAGATCTCATTATAGCAACATCTAATGCACTAGCCATTAGTCTATCTCAAAGGGACTCATCCATCTTATTTCAAGACCATTGGAAGGAAGATAAATGAGCTAGACGTCTCATTAGATAATAGAGATTTTATTTCTCATAGATTGTTTCCTCGGAGATTTAATCCTATTTTCATATGCTAATCATATATTCGGTGGCAAAAGGTAAATACGTTAACCCCAGCACCCCCGCCAATTCGTCCTAGGGTCAACACATGAGGGAGTAAATCACGGACGGCTACTAGCCTTTATATTAATGACTAGCACATGAGGGAAATATTTATCTCAGCTTTACTAAAATTTGAATCTCAAACCTTATAATAACAATATCTTATATACTAGCCACTAGATCATTCTTAAGAGACACTAACCATACATTCGGGTATCAACTTGACGTGGATATTAAAAAAAACAATCTATGATGATAAACAATGTGCACACACTTCTAGCTTTCCATTGGGATTGAAGCCTAAAACTAGTTTTTGATGACGACAATAAACAGAATAAATATTTAAAATTCTTCATTCTACTACCTCTACGCCACGGCATGACCAAAAAGATACCCTTAAATCTAATTTGTAACTGTCAAATCTAGTCAAAAGTTTTTCTTTCCCCAATTTTTTAATAGATTTAGTTGCAACTCCCAGACTAAACAAAATGGCATCAAACTCAATAATAAATCTGCACATTGCACCATAAAAATAAATTTAGGGAGTATTGGGTAGAGTTTCTGCTAAGCGATTCTTAGATTCTAACTACATGCACTTTTGTGAATGTCAACTTCTATTTTAGTTTTTGTAAATTCTACTCAAAAATTGAAAGCAAGAATTATTTTTTTTTATTTTTTTTATTTATAGTCTAAAATTAAAAATTGACATTTATGTCTTTAATAAATTTATCATTTTACATAATTATCACCACACTTTTATGATATTTATTTTTAAATAATATTTTATAATTTTATATAATTTGTATTTCTAGAATTTGTTATACATATTTTTATATATTTATATAAATTTTGTCATTTATTATTTTTATTAAATTTATAAATTGTTTCATTATAAAAAATTAATTTGGATACAATATTTAAAAATAATAATAATTAGATAATTAAAAATTATATTTAGATAATTAAAAAAAGATTAATTTATATAGTTTAAGGATATTATTGACATTGAACTAAAAATTAAGTTTAGAAGTAATTATTTATCAAACACTCCAACTTTACTTTGTATTAACTTTTATCTTCTATTTCTAAATACTTCATACTTTAACTTCTCACTAACTTTAAAATAATCTTTATAAGAATTACTTTTAAATAAACAAAAAACTCTCCCACACACTCCATTAATCAAAGTAAAAAATCACAAGGTTTTAACTAATTGGTCAACTTAAATTCCTAAGCTGACCTTGTCTTCCAGTTCAAGTATCACATCCTTGTCTCAATCATAGATGATTTCTTCTTCTTGTTCTTCTTCTTTAACTTTGTGAGAAATGAAGAAGCAGCTGTGGCTGGGGAAGAAGATGAAGATTGCAGCAGCTTCATATCACAGAGGATTTGATCTTCTGAGTCTGGGAGTTGGAGTTCTCATTGGATGCTTTATTGTCTCGCTCACCTTTCTCACCATGCACAGATCTTACATGCTTTCTTTTCCATCGAGTAGGTTCTTAGTTTTCCTTCCTTTTTTTTTTATTAAATTTGTTTCTTTTTTTTCTTACATTGTTGTTGTTTTTTCAGTGGCTTCTCAGGTGTCAAATACAGCAGATGCATGTTCTTTGATTTCTCAACGGATTGGTGAGCTAGGAAGATGATGAATGTTCCACTGTTCTATGCTTGTTCTTATTGTTCTTCTGTTTCCTGCAATTTTGTGGTGCAGAGCCCAACGGCAAGCCGAGGATTTCTGATGAGCTTTCAAGCAATGGAGTTGCTTCAGGTGAAGATTTCAAACCTTAATCAAGAACAGATTTTTGAAGGAACAGATCGAGATTTTTGTTTCAAAATTCGATTTTGAGGCTCGATTTGATCGAAAAATTCGATTTTGCTCCAGAGGACGACGGCTTCGAGACGCCGATGTGCGACACGTCGAGCCACCGGTGCGATCTCTGCGACATCTACGGCGACGTCAGGATCGTCGCCGGCGGAGACTCCCCTCCGTCGGTGCTCCGTGTCTCGGCCTCGTCTCAGTCCGCCGGGCGTCGGTCATGGCAGGTGAAGCCGTACGCTCGGAAGTGGGACCGCAGCGTGATGCGCGGTATCAAGCCCGTCGACGTCCGCTCCGCTGCCGCCGGTGGCGACGCGCCGCCGTGCGCCGTCGCCCACTCCGTCCCTGCCGTCGTCTTCTCCACGGGTGGCTACGCCGGCAACTACTTCCACGACTTCGCCGACGTGCTCGTCCCGCTGTTCCAGTCCGCGCGTGAGTTCGACGGCGAGGTCCTCCTCGTCGTCTCCCGCTTGAACCTGTGGTGGATGGCCGGAAAGTACGGCCACTACTTCCGCCGGATCTCCAAGTACGACCCCATCGACCTCGACAACGACGGGCGCGTGCACTGCTTCAACCGCGCCATCGTCGGCCTCCGCGCCGACGAGGACCTCACGATCGACCCGGGGAAGTCGCGGGCGGGGTACACCATGGCGGACTTCCGCCGCTTCATGAGCTCGACCTACGGCCTCAGCCGCCGCCACGCCGCCAAAATAACAGAGCAAGCGGAGAAGAAGCCGCCACGGCTGCTCCTGATCACGCGATCCAAGAGCAGAATGTTCATGAACGCCGGCGACGTCACCCAACTCGCCGAGCAGCTCGGATTCGAGGTGGTGACGTCGGACGGCGAGCACGACGTGGCCAAGTTCTCGCGAGTTGTGAACTCCTGCGACGCCATGGTCGGCGTGCACGGCGCCGGGCTGACCAACATGGTGTTCCTCCCGGCGAACGCGGTGGTGATCCAGGTGGTGCCATTCGGCGGGCACGAGTGGATCGCCACCACGTACTTCGGGAACCCGGCGAGGGGGATGGGGCTCAAGTACTTGGAGTACGCCATTGACGCCGGCGAGAGCACGCTGACGGAGCTATACTCCAGGGACGATCCGGTGTTCAGGGATCCGCCGGCGATCCACAAGCTCGGGTGGGCGAAAATGGGGGAAATTTACTTGAAAAAGCAAAATGTGAGGGTGGATTTGGGAAGATTTAGGCCTGTTCTTGAGAAGGCTCTTGAGCTTCTCAGGGAGTAGAGGTCAGTCAGTCAGATGAACGCACAGCAATTAATTTCTGGATAATAAGAGAATGTTTAGTGTTATTACAAAAAAAATGGGCTTATGAGATTATATGCCGCCCTTCTAATTTTGGGCAAAAATAAAAAAGGATCCCCATTTTATTGAATGGTAAAAGGACACACTCCACCGATCTTCCTTATATATAGTGGTAAAAAATGAATACATTCGCCTCCAGTATCCCATGATCAACATAGAGGAGATAAATCACGGGCGACTACTAGCATTTGGAATAGTGACTAACACATAAGGGAGTTATTTACCTCGACTTTGTCGAAATTCGAACCTCAGACCTCATGATGGCAACACCTCATGTGCTAGTCATTAGATCATCCCAAGGGGACTACCGAGCTCCCTTATACATGGCACAACTATTAGTATCTCTTGTCATGTCATTAATAGGATAAATTTGCATTGTCCCTCGAAATAGTCCAGTGGTAAACACATAGAATGCTATCAACTATAGGTTTGAGATTTGAATCTGGTATATATGAGATAAATATCTCCCTATGTACTAGTCACTATTCTATAGACTAGTAGTCATCCGTGATTTATTAATAAGATAAATATGTATTCATCTGAAAAAAATAAGATAAATCTGTATTATATAAATTATGAAATAGCAACTGCTATGTTAGTTATAGTAGTTACAGTTAGTAGTTGCTACAATTTGAAGTTTATTGAATAAGACAAGTTTCTTACATTGAAACATGTATTGTAGTAGCTATAAAATCGTAGTTATTATAATATTGTAACTATTATGATTTTATACTTATTGCAATGTGAATACTGTTGAATAGATCAAACTCATTCGACATTATATTTAATGCAAGATAATAATGTTGAACACTAGATGAGAACAACCTTATCATTTTACAAGAAGATTGGTTGGTGGAACGCCTTTGATTAAAAATAAAAAATGTCATCTGATAATTATAGAAAAATGTCATTTGATTGTTTTACTCTTTAATTTTTATCCTAAACAGGTTAATTATTTTTTAAAAATATTTGAAATTTTTGTTCTATTAATATTTAGCAAGTTAACCAAGAATTTTTTTTTATTGTTTGAGGTTAGAAATTAAAAAAAAAAAATCAAAATCAAAAGGCCATCCAAATTAAGAGAAACATCATATTAGCATGTCTTTTTTCAAAAAATAAAGTTAAATGGATGCCCCTCCCTTGATTTTATTCCGAAATACTCATGGATAGCGATGTTGTAGAAACTGCATATTAAGTTCTACACGCTTGATATGTTTATTTAAAATGTAATGAGTCTAATGACTATCATGGAGTTTACATGTTTGTTTTGCTCATTGAAATATTAGTTTAATCAGGTTATCATTTGGAGAAGTAAAATTAAAATGATATAAAGTCATCGTTATAGAAGTTAGTAATTAACTTCTATACATTGTAGAAGCTAGCAACTAACTTTTATACGTTGTAGAAACTCATGCTAATTTCTACATAATTGATAGTGATCAAATAATATTCATTTAAAATGTAGTAATTGTCATAGAATCTCTATTGTTTATTTTGCTCATTGAAATGTTTTAACCAGACTATCACTGGAGAATTAAAATCAAATATATAAAGTCACTATTATAAAAACTAACAACTATCTTTTATAATCATAGAAACTAGGCTAGTTGCTAGTTTCTTTACGTTGTAGAAATTAGATGTTAGTTTCTATAACGTGTACAAGTTAGTTGCTAGCTTCTATGAATATCATTTCCTTCGAACCCAATGGAGGATCCGATATCCGACCCACATGAAGAAGAGTATGGAGGAACTATCAATATCTGATATTCGACCTGAATAAATTATATATATATATATACACACACACACACACACACAGGACTGTTATGCTGTGATTGCCCTGTTATCAAGTCCATGTGGTGTCGCGATTACGGTCGCGATTCCTTTTCGCTTTGTAACGTCGCTCGCTAATCTCTCATCAAAGCTCCCAGCGAAGCTAGGGAAAAAGACTCGTTTCGTTTGTGCTCGTCGTCCTCTCCTCTCATCGCGACGAGTCCTCTTCCCTCACCGCGACGCTCGTCGTCCTCCCCCCCTTACCGCATCTCTCTTCCCTCGGCGGCGAAGCTTCGCAGCATAGCTAGGGCAGCTAAATTTCGCCATCATCATTCCTCTCTCCTATGTTCGTCGTTGTCTCCCCTCGGTGCTCCCATGGTCTCTCATCAAACCTCTGCAGTGAAGCTAGAGGGGAAGAAAAGTTTCGCCCTCACCATTCCTTCAACCGACCTTTAGCCGCCACAATCCCTATCTGAATCTCGTCCCTCACCGTGTCGCTTGCCCCTCACCGTCCCTCTCATTGTGAAGCTTCCAGATCCTCGCCAACCTCCAGAACAACCAACATATTAAGGTTTTCTGCCGACCTCTAGCCGTCGCAACCCCTCTCTATGAGACTCTTGTTCTTTACTATTTGTATTTCGTTTTTCCACTTAATGTTAATAGAATAAGTGGACGCCACAACGGGCATATTCAGATTTTTCCACTCTAATTTAGGGTTTATGGTTGAAATCAGTCTTACACTTACTTCCGATCCCATTGTTCATAGAAATTGCATTTGTTATAGTCATTCACATTTCTATTTACATGAGCTATTAGAGGATGCATTATGTTGGAGCAATCTAGGTGCCCTAGGTTTTGATGTTTGGGCAAAGGTTTAAGTTAGGTTTATTGTTGTATTTGATATGC